>PVJH01006293.1:51138-103227 GCA_004026705.1 Nesogale talazaci
TATCCTTGGGCTTTCGCAAGCTAAATGAGGGAATGCATTTGTGGAATTTTCAAGAGGGTGTGAGCAGGAATAGCTAGCAAGAGTTTTCTTCTGCTGTGAGTTGCTGCCAGTTTTGTGTTTTGTAAACTTCCCTTCTCCATAGATGGGAATCTTCTTAGCACACACCACTGGTCACCAGAGGGAGAAATGCAGTGGCGAGAACTGAGACTGAACTCAACAGGAGGCTGTGAGGTCGGAAGGATTGGAGAGAGGAGTTGGCTTTGCCAGGGAATTTAGGGAGCTGAGGTAGATCATGAATGTGGGCTGCATGGGTGCCTATCTTAGCTTGACCACTTAGGTGGGCTCAGGTAAACTTTCACTTAATGAATGAAAGTCCTTCTTCCCTTGGCTGTTGGGAGGAACATGTGGTTTTCTATCCCAGCAAAGAAGTCCAGTCTCAGAAACCCACAAGACTGATTTCTAATCTTCCTTCTAGGGTTGCTTTGGATCGGTATTGATTTAATGAAGTTTGTATGTTTTTTTTGGTGTCTTTTCCCCTTAGCCATAAAATGGAGAAAAGGAGCTTAGATCTTATGAGTTGTGAGTATATATATATATATATATATATGCATTCAGGCCTAGTAAGTGTTTACTACATATGCAATATTGTTAATAAATCTATGTAAAAAGGTTTTTTTGAAGAGGGAAATGAACAAATATGTCTCTATCTACAGCATATACCAGAGCAATGGATTTATGTATTAGAAAGGTTGCTAGACTTAACAAATAAGATTACAGAACTCCAAGTTAAATTAGAATTTCAGATAAACAACAAATACATAATTCTTTTTGTATAAATATATCCCACGCCACATTTGTCACTTCTCTGTAGTACAAGTTGTAACTCCCAGTTTTATCTGGCAGACTTGAGAAGAGCAGGAGGAGGAAAGTGAAATGCCTATTTACATATAGATAAAAATGTTGATGCACGAACAGCAGTCTTCTCTTCACATCCCCTTCTGGTGTTATATTTCCAGCAGGGCAAAGCCAGACTCAGAGCCTAATCTCTACCTGTCTTCAATAGCTGAAACAGCCATTTTGCTGCATCAATCTGTCTTCCCACACCACAAAACTGGAGACCAGTTTCTGGTGGTTATGAAGTTTCTTGTTCCCCACCCCATGTTCAGTCCCCTCTCAAAACATGCATGCACATAAAGGCTTAGGCTACAGGGGGAGAGGCCAGGGGAATAAAGGGGCAGGGAATGAATTGGAGTTTTATCAAAGTAGATGAACAGAACTCAGACTGGGGTGTGGGAAACCACCATCAGGACAGAGATGGGGTGGTACCTGGAGGGCGAAAACTTGGTCAGGTGCTTCCAGGTGGGAAGAGATGTTTAATTCCTACCCTCATATTCCGTATTTTTCAGACCACGAGACTCACCCAACCATAAGACACACCCAGTTTTTAGAGCAGGAAAACAAGAAAAATATATTCTGAACCAAATAGTACTAGTCTACTAAACTGTTTTGGGGTACCACACCTTTGGACCATAAGATGCACCCTTGTTTCCTCCCCCCCGACTTTTGGGGGAAAATGTACAGCTTATGGTCTGAAAAATATAGTAGTTCTATTTCCCCTCTCCCCCTGCCCCCCGGACTATTCTTTCTTCTTCTGGTGAAACAATTATTCTTGGATATCTGGCAGCAAGAATTTCTTTAGTCAGAATAGTTCAATTTAGTCTACAGAATCTGATGTAGACCCAAAATGTTAGCTTACAGTTGAGAGGAAAGAGACTTGAAATATTGCATACCTAGGAAACCATCTTATCCTGTCCACTAATCCATTTCAGGATTTCTCTAAACTAAATCAGACCAGGAAACAAAAGTATTTAATTCCTCAAGAGCACTTGTTCTAGGATCCTGAACACTAGCAGCCCATTTCTCTATAAAAGTTGCATTTTACATCCTGTATCCAGCCCAGCATCATCCTACCTCTGGTTCTTGGGACTTGAACTAGCAGCCTGTCATCACACCTGCAGATTTTGGGATTTGGCAGCATTTATAGCCCCATGATGCAATAGATCTGGCTACTGTCATCTTTACTGATGAGTAGATATGGGATGCAGAAAGAAAATACAAAACTCTTGAGAATAGAGCTGAGAAAAGTGGTAGTTGAGAGAACCCCTAACGCAAACAAAATTAACTGGGTTTACGTGGTTGTACAGCTGTGCAAATTCCAAGTCCGGAGGTCAGATGCGAAGTTAAAGGCTCTCCTGACTCATGTGGTCTGGGATGACAGTTGTCAGTCAGAATGGCTCACCAAAGAACAGCCTACCTTGAGGTATAGAAAGACTTTCTAAGAATAACATCAAAGGAAGAAATTCATAAGAAAGATATTGATATATATGAACTTGTAAATATTGAGGAACTTTTGTTTCTAAAAATACCATAAAGGCACACATAAGGAATAGTAGTTTCACATATATTTAAGAATCAAGAGTTCTTACAAATCAGTAACAAAGAGGAAAACCTACAGCTGAGTGCAGTAATTTAGAACGTATGTAAATAATATAGGAAAAAGGTCCACTAAAACTTCAATAATTTTAAGATATTCAAACTGAAACAAGGAGATACCATTGTCTTGTGTCTAACAAAATAACAAAACTAGTTTTAAACAATAATATCTAATGTAGATAAATTGGTATTTTCATATACCATAAATTGCAGTATTACAAGGCACCAATTTTGGAAGGGTTGTAAGATGAAAGAAATAGAAACTTTAAAATGTGCCTAGCCATTATGTCAGCCATTCTTTCTACAAAAGAATTATGTCAGTCAGAGGACTCTTTCTACAGAAACATTAATGTTTTATGCCAAGATTTAGCTGTGAAAATGTTCATCACAATATTTCTTAAAATAAGAAAACCCTTGAAAGTTTGTTACACTTAACAATTAGTTTGATGAGCTGTTGTAGCTGTTTTTAGGGGCTGTTAAATTGGTCCTGATGCACAGTGATCCTGTGTACCTCAGAATACAAAACAGCGCTCAGCCCTGCATCATCAGCACCACTGTTTCTTTGTTTGAGTCCATGGCTACAGCCCCTGTGTCGATCCATCTTGTCAAGTCCTTCTTCTTTTTTGCTGCCCTTGTACTTAACCATGCATCATGTCCTTCTCCAGGGACTGGTTTCTCCCAGTAGCATTTCCAAGAAGTCTCACAATTCATGCCTCTAAGGAGCATTCTCGTTGTACTTCTTCCAAGAGAGATTTTCTTTTTTATTTTTTTTGGGGGGGGGCAATATTCTTCTCCAACAGCACAATTCAAACGGATCATTTCTTTGTTGGTCTTCTTTTTTCAATATCCAACTGTGTTAGTCCAGGTAGACTAGAGAAACAAATTCATAGACATGCATATGGATATAAGGGAAAGGTTTACATACAAGAGGAATGGAACATTGGGAAAGCATCCCAACCCAGTCCAGTTTAAAATCATAAGTCCGATATTAGCCCATATGTCTGATACCAGTTTATAAAGTCTCCTTCCACCTTACGAAGCACATGTGATAACACCAGGACAATCACAGGCGAGTGGGTGCAGAGTCTTGTGTGTGTGGTGGCGGAAGCATCTCAGTGCTTGCAGGGGTCTCCCCGTGGCCTCCTGAGCATCTCAGCACTGGCAGGAGTCTCCAAGTGGCTTCTCCAGCCCGAAAGCTTGGGATCCATCAGGGCCAGCCCATGTGGCCTCTTCTCTGGCTCCTCTATTCTCCAGGAATCAGGATCGATTAGCATTCGGTCATCTCATCTTGTCAGTAGTTCGTCGTCCCAGGGACTGAGTCAAGTCTCTCTTCTCCAATTGGGAAATACTGCAAGACTTCCCAGAAATCTCAGGAGAAAGCCATGCCCACACACAGGCCTCATTGGCTACTCACTGACTATCTCCAGATCGACAGGCTAGATTCCACCCCTAGACTCCCAGTCATGAAATTGACATCAAGTACATGATTGCCACACCAACTTTCACATGCATATGAGGAATAAAAAATACCATGATTTGGGTGTTCTAAATCTAAACTACAAGGCTTTTAGTTAAGAAAACATTTTCTGGTTAAATTATGTTAATTGTTGGACATTCCCAATTTTAATTAAGTTTCTACTTAAATGCATCAATATTTCAGACCAGATATTTTTCCACTTACTGTTATTTAACTCCTAGGCAGATGTTCCTTCTTTAACAAGTAAGCTTGTAAGCCAAAACTTGTGGCTCTATCTGGGAGGTAGGATTACAAATGACATTTGTTTTCTTGAAGTGCATTTTTGAAAAGTTGTCATCAGCAAGCATCAATTGTCTTTGTCATAAAAGAAATGATTTATTTTTCATAACCCATGGTGAGTGAGAATGGGTACAGAAAGCACATGTGGTTGCTCTACTGTGATTCTTCTGGGCTATATTTCATTCTTTAATGTGTATCTATGACTTTGGAAATGAACACCTATATTGTTTCCAACTCTTACTATCACAAACAATAACTATGTGAAATCATTACATAAGGTTTCAGTAGAGGTCTATGTATAATTTCTTTAGGATATTACCAGGTAGCATAAGAGTATATGTAAACATTAACTTGATTAAATACTATAAAAGTGTTCTTTATAATTAATCTGATGAATATAAAATGAGATGCTATTTTTTGTATACCTATTACCACATAAGTTTGCCTTTCCATATTATTTTTAACTAATTGCAGTTTCTTTTGTCTTGACACTTCACCTTTTAAACCCAATTTTCTATTAGCTATTCTGTATTTTTCCTATAGATTTCCAAGTGTTTCTTGTATATTCCTAAAGGATTCAGAGTAACTTGTGCATCAAAGCATATTTTCATTATACACATGTTGTCAGCTTACAGCTGTTCATGGTAAATATGGAGAATTAATGTGAACAATGTATGCTCTAATTTTACACAAATAATGTACACATTAGATTTTTTTTTTACAAACCAGGAACCACCTAGCCTGTTAGTTTTCTATGCATGCTATGAATACTACACATATGTGAGCATTATTTACATAGACACATTATGTGTGAAAAGAAATACAGTAATCTCAAGTCCTTTAATATTTAGTCTTGGAAAGAGGCAGGAGCACACATGAGCCTGAATGGATCTAATCCTGTGAAACAACTGATTTTGGAAAGGACGCTGTTATTGATTGAATTGTATTCCACCAAAAAGTTATATTGAAGTTCTAGCCACGTTGGTACTTTAGCATATGCTACCTCCTGAAATGATCAGATGTGGGCCAGTTATCCCAGTGACTGTATATTCCTTCTATCTCCTTTTGATATTCTGTTATATTTTGCCATAAACTCCTTCAATATTGCAACTGAAGTATTGAATTTTTTGTTCAGTTCTTTCAGCTTGAGCACATTTTCTTTGGGTTTTATAACTCCAGGTCTCTTCATGTTTTTATTACTATACTTTGTTTCATCTTCTTGAGCTTTCCTTCGAAAACTTCTGTTCAGTTCTTTTACTTCATCATTTCTTCCAGTTTCTTTAGCTTCTCTACATTGAAAAGCAAGTTTCATAATTTCTTCTGACATCCATTTTTGATTTTTTTCTGTTTTATCCTGCTGTTTAAATGACCTTTAGGTTTTTTCATGTACAATGTCTTGATAACAATCCACAACTGGTCTCCAATAATATATAATTAGCATATTGAATAAATTCTTGAGGTGTTCTCTAAATTCAGGTGGAATATTCTTGTGTTCTCTTTAGCACTTGTGGACATGTTTTAATGTGCTTCAACTTCAACTTGAATTTTCATAAGCACTTGATCTGTTTTCCAGTTGACTTGTAGCCTTGGCCTATGATTTTTTTCTGTGTTCCCAACTTTTCCATTTCAATCACCCATCATTATCTTTACATCTTTGTTGTATGTCCAATAAATTTCAGACTGCAAAAATTGATAAATATCTTCAATTTTTTCATGTTTGGCATTAGTGGTTGGTGCACAAGTTGGAATAATAGTATATTAATTGATCTTTCTTGTAAGTGTATGAATATTACCCGGTAACTGACATTATACTTTAAGATAGATCTTGAACAGTTTATTTCAATAATGAATGCCATGTTATTCCTCATAAATTGATCATACATGGCAGTGTAAACCAGTAGGTTGTCCATTCCAGCTCACACATGCCGGCTCACAAATTTTTTATTCTTTGCTTCAAACTTCTGATACCTTCAGGTTTTCCTACAGTCATACTTAACACTTTCCATATTCTGGCTATTAATGTGTGTTTGCAGCTATTTCTTCTCATTTTGACTTGTACTCCATCTGCAAATGAAGTTCCCATAAACTTTGCTCTACCTGTGTCAGTAAAATCAACTCTATTTTGAAGCAGCAGCACTTTCCCTGTTGTAATTGGAATGTATTCGAATTTGATGGACTCATCTCTCTATATATTTCCAAAGAATATTTTGCTCCTATTCATAATGTTTTCAGTGACTATTTTTCAGAAGTGAACCATTTCTTTTGTCTTCCTCGTGTGTTAGTTTGGAAGTTGTGCTAACATCTGTCGACCACGAGTGACCCTTATGGTATATGAAGTATTAGGGGCATAATTTTGAGCATTGCAGCAACATGTAAGTCATCACAGTATAACAAGCTGATAGAAGAGTGGTATGACTAAATTTATAGATCCAGGAACTGAATCTCAGGAGTTGATATCGTTTTATCAATATTATACAATTTCTTTGAAGAGGGTCTGGAGAGAATCTGCCTTTCTTATCTTTAGGATGAGTGTTCTCCTTTAATCATTAGTGAGAGATCTGCGATCCTGTACATCTCATAAATCATCAATAACTAGACATGCACCAAAGGAGTTTTGATGACATTGCTGTTATTCTCTGTGGACTCTGTACCTATTGATAAGGATACTTGCACAACTAAAGGAAATGCTGTCCTATGCTGCCCCGTCCCATGATGGATTGTAGATTGGATATTGTGATATGTAGGGTTTTCACTGACTGCTTACATTTTTTCAATACTTGATTAGTCTATAATTACAGAGTATGTGATTCAATAGTTCAACAATACTAAGAGTTGTGCCACAATTGATTTTAGAATATTTTCTTATTTCTTGTGCTCATGTTGCAAGCTCTCCCTTTCTCCCCAACATCTCCTGCCATGTTCCTAGGTAATTACTAATCCAGTTACTATCTCTGTAGATTTATTTCTCCTGGATTTCATTTACAGAAAACAATACAGAACTAAACCAAGAAACTAAACCAACAACAAAAACAACTAAACCAACAATAACAAAATGAAACCGAGCAATTTTTTTGAAGTAGATCACCAAGCTTTCCTTCCTGTTCTGAAAACTCGACTGAAATCTGTTCAGCTTCATAATAACAGAAATATTCAATGAAAAATGGGTGGTAAATTCACGTGAAGTGCATTGACTGAGAGTTGAACCTGTTTTTTTTCTGCATGGGAGGAGAGAATACTACCAACGTCCTTATAATGAATCACGTTATCCCCTCTAACAAAGTATAATGGCATATGATTATGAGTACAAGATTCCAACTCAAATAACTGAGGCTCTTTTGAGAAGCGCTGAGATGAGGAAAGAGATGGCTCATTTATGTCCTTAAAAGATTATATGTGTGTGTGTGTATGCAAAAATGTTCCATCACAAGCTTAGGAAAAGAAGTGGATGAAAGAGTTGGGAGAAAAACAAGACACACACATACTTGCAATTGTAATTGTAGGATGCTCAAATATTTCTGAAAGTGAAAAGACAGCCAATTAAAGTCACTTTTAGAAGGCAAAATATTTTGGTTTTCTGTGAAGGAATATTATGAGAAAAGATGCATTTCAGGATGTTTAGAGGAGGGAGGTAGAGAGATTGAAGGGCCAGGTGCGGAGAAGACGGAGCCCTGCCCTCTCAGAAAGAATGTTGCAGGAGGGCAACGAGGCCAGCAGAGCGTGAAGGGTGGAAGATGGAAGATTTGGCATGCCCAGGCTTGGAAAAATAGGGCTGTGCCTCAGGCTAATGAGGCACACGTGGAAGAAAGGCATCAATAGTTATCAGGTGCAAGAGCCTGTGGGAGTGTTCGTGAGAATATGTGTGACTATCAACTACAGGAATAGAAATGGCATTTCTGTCCTGAGTTTTGGCAAGGAAAAGAGAAGAGAATGGAAAGTTGATGAAGAAGTGGATGTGGATGCTGCGATGTCCAAGGTCTGACCAGCAAAGAGAGAAATTATATTGCCTTGTACGGATGAATGTGAGCATCACAGCGAGGATCCAAGAGTCCCTTCTAGGAGGGACAGATGGTAACAAGGGCCTCAGTTCACCCATACTCTTGTGTCTGGGTAATAGGAGAGAGGCTGTCAAGGGACCTGTTGGAAGAAGGTAGCATAATTGCTGAACATACTTACACACCTGCCTTGGGAGGTCTGTAGGGGTACTTCTTAGAGCCAGAAGGATGAAGCAGGGCAGGTTGAAGACACAGCTGCCTAGCCAACAGGGAGAGCAATGGAAAAACTCCAGAAATAGAGCTGGAAGATCCAGTTCCAAAAGAAGGAGCATGAAGAAGACAGATGAAGTGGGGAGTGAAAACCCCTCAGGGAGGTGAGTTGGACCAAAGCCAGAAAGGGTGGTGGAAAATAGCTGTTGGTGCCAGGAGAAGAATAAATTGAGTGAGAGACCCTGAGAATGAGAAGGCAGAGGGCAGGCCCTACAAGAATCAGAGATAGGGAGTGAGATGATTCCAGTTGTCCTAAAACCAATTTTCTTGATGTTGTGCTGGCAAAATGAGGGTCTGGATGTGATTCGAGAGAGTGACTGTCAGTGAGAAGGGGCTCTGGTGAGCAGAGAAGCTTCAGGACATTGGTCGTGAAGCCCTAATTTGAGTGAGAGATCCCACATGGACTCCCCAAAAGTGGTATTCTTATTTTTATTTTTATAGGTTTTAGAGCATATATTTTAGCCCAGATTGTGTTCTGAGACAGATTGAGACTCCCTAAAGGAGCAGGTCAATTTGAGTCCAGTGGGCAAGGAGCCACTCTGGAGCACCTCCCTTAGGAATCCTCCATCTCTGTCACCACCTTGGAAAGCATCAGACCAGAAGGAGTCTGGGGGGGGGGTAGTTTTTTGGCCAGAGTTGATTAGTGAGCCCAGAGTCCCTTTGGGTCCTGGAGGCGTCTTTCCCCCCTACACTTGCCCTGCACACATCTCTCTGAGCAGCAGCTGGAATGGGAAGGCATCGGAGAAGGTTCTCTGTAAACAAGACAAACCTGGGAAAGCTGGCAGGGGAAATGTAGCCCAGCTTTGAACTTTGTTCTCAGATCTCCCTCCTGGTTCTCTATCATTGCCAAGGCTTGGCAAGGAGGCAAAGAGGAGAGGAGAAAATAAACATTCCTTTAAAGTAAAGATAAAGACAAACTAATTATCTCATTTCTAAGTCCCACAATCCAATAGTAAAAGCTGCAAGATTCTCTCAACTAAATATCTTTTTAGGTTTCTTTGTATTTTCCAGTCTACCATTTTCCTTGTAGTGTCTTATCACAGACCCTAACCCATATATTTTGTTTTATCTAGGTTTGTTATCTATGCAAAGTAGAGCTAGAATACTCCTTAAAAGCAAAGATGATGAGATTTGTCTCAGATGTTTTGGACATGTTATCAAGAGAGAGGAGTCCCTGGGAAAAGACAGACACCGTGCTTGGTAAAGTAGAGGGGTAGTGAAGAAGTGGAAGATTCTCAAAGCCATGAGTTGCCACAGCAGTGATGGTTCAGACATCAAAGTTGTGAGGATGGTGCAGGACTGCACAATGTTTCATTCTGTTGTGTGACTCCATGGTACTTGTGGTAGTTACCTAAGCTGGTGTCAATTTGGGACTTGAGAGGGTTAAGAGTGAAGAAGCAGAGTCTAGTGTGTCAATAACCTTAGTCAACGAGGCCTTGGTGGGCATGACCTTCCCCTGAGGATTCTGGAAAAACTGGTTTTTCCTCCTTGGAGGCTGGAGAGACTCTCTGCTCACTTCCTTGGAGATGCTCTACTGACAAGACACAAGGCCCTACTTCCTGGGAGCTGGAGAAGCCACACAGAGACCCTTTGCCAGTGCTGAGATGCTTACAATACTACAGGATCCCGAACACTCCCAACCCACTGGCCTGTGATCTTTCTGCGTTTAGCATCATTGCATGTGTTTTGCGAGTCTGAAGAGGACTTTATCGAGTGGTATCAGACATATGAGCTAACATTGGTCTTATGGACTGATCTGGAATGGGCTGGGGTGTTTTCTCAATATTCAACTGGTTTTGTCTATAAGCCTCTTTCCTATACACAGATGAATCTCAGTGGATTTTTTCTCTTGTCTACCTTGACTCACACAGCACTTAACAACAAAATGTTATTGTTCCCTTGTCATTAGTCCATTTATTCTCTTGTTCACTGCTCTTGGAAGATGATGACTTCTTAATAGAAGGGTCAAATGATAGATGGGATAGACTGTTGGAGATGGGAGACAAAGCCCTCCGTTTTAATGAAGGTACATTTCTGAAAGGGCTCAAGAATGACAACCGATCAAAGACCCAGTAAGGACTAGTGTAAGTATGGAGAAGATGAACCTTCCAGAGTTCTTTTCTTTTTAAGGCAGGTTTATTGAGATAATTCATATCGAAAACAGTTCATCCACTTCAAGTATACATGTTAGTGATGTTTGGTATAGAGAGTTATATTTCATATCATCAAAATGTTCATGATCACGAAAAGAAACTCATACCTCTTATCTATCACATCTAATCCTTTCACAACCCCCAGCTCTAGGCAAGCACTAATTAATTCTCATATTTCTTAATCTAACTTTCAATTCAATGTAGGATGCTGTGCATTACTAGTGTGCTTTGGAATATAAGAAACACTCTAATGCACTCTCATGTTGGTATTCTCATCAACCCTTTAATGGAAGTAGAGTAGGTGTTTTTTTTATGCTGCATTTTCAGACTAGAAAACTGGAGTGGGGCTGAATGACATGTTTAGGTTTAAGGAATAAAGTAGTGCAAATGTTAATATCAAAGAAAGAACAATACAGAAGGGTTTGGAGTGTGATTTCACTTCTGTTCACAAAATTTAGGTAAACAAAGGTGTGGTAGCCACAAAATTTGGTGTCAATTTGAGAAGATTATTCGTGAAGGGGTGGAATCTAGTCTGTCAATCAGGTCATAGACAATAGGTCTCTGTGTGGACATGGCCTTCTCCTGAGAATTTTGGGAATTCCTATTTTTCCTCATTGGAGGTGGAAGACACTTCTCTCTCTGCTGCCTTCCTGTGAGACATCTCTGAGAAGAAGCCACATCAAACTATCCTGATGCAGCCTGGGAAGCTGGAGAAGCCAGGTGGAGACACTGCCAACACTGAGATTCCTACAACATCATTGAATCCAAAGACTTTTTACCCACTGGTCTGTAATTGTCCTGAATTTTGCCATCATTGCATGTACCTAGTGAGTCTGAAGAGAACTTTATAGATTGATATTGGACATATGGGCTAATTTTGGACTTATGAACTTGGACTAGACGGCATTGGGATGTTTTCTTAATGTATAATTACCCTTTATATAAAACTCTATCTTATACACATGTGAGTTTCTGTGGATTTGCTTATCTGCTCTACCCAGATTAACACAAAAGGCATTAAATAAGATGAAGAAGAAATGACCAAAGGCTTTAAACGGCATTTGAATGTACAGAGATCAGACACCTGTAAGAGTTTTCTAAGATTTATGAACTGCTGGAATGCATTGCCAAAGGTCTTCTTTTCTTGGAAAGAAAAGAGCACATGACAGGGAGTTCTCTGAAAGGATTTATTTTAAGAAGCAGTTGCCTGGAGAGGCACAGACAGGAGTCACATAGTTATCTACAGTGTCTTCCAGTTGTAGATCTTGAAGGCAGGTGGCTGAAACATGCCATCCATGTTGATGTGCAGTTATTCATAGCCTCCTAGAGAGGATGGAGGATATGATGTTTTGGTCAGGCTGAAAAGCGGGAAGCTGTCTACTCTCTCAACTGTGGGCAAAGCCTTCTACAAGACCTTTTAGAAAATGCAGATGGAAAGAGGACATATGATTGTGCCCTTCAATTCAAACACTGTTTGCAGAGACGTATGTTCTGGTTATTTATAGCTGCATAACAAATCACTTCAAAACTTGGTGACATGATCAAGATTTATTATTGTTGCATGACAAAGATTTGTTATCTATGCATTGACCGCTTCCTCTTGGCAGTTATCACATGGACTCCCACACACAGTTGTTGGGAGGAGCTACTCTTATTTGAAGTCTCTTGTAACTGACCGTCTGAAATGGTTCACTTACATGGCTCATAGTTGTGACTGACTGTTAAATGGGTTGTTATGAATTGAATGCAGCCATCCAAAAAGACATAGTGAAGTCCTAACCCCAGATGCCTGTGGATAGGACTTTGTTTGGAAACAGAGATTTTTTTGAAGATATCAGTGAAGGTAACGTGACATCAGAGTAAACTAAACTCACTGCCAGGGAGTCTTTGCTGACTCAGAGTGACCCCCTTGGGGTTTCAAGAAGAGAGTAAGGTATCTCTTAAATAGAGTGATGTCCTTATAGAAAGAGAAGGGACAAGAGACAGAGGGGAGTTTGACATGTGAGGAAGGACTTATGTTGCAAGCCAAGGCATGCTTGGGGCTACCGGAATCCTTGAGAGATGACATTATCCTTTCCCCGAGGCTTCAGAGAGAACATGCCCGCCATTACCTTGAATTCAGCCTACTAGCCCCCAGAACTGTGAAACAATACATTTCCATAGAAGTTTTATAATTCTGGAAGCCAGTATTTGGAATCCAAGGTGTTGGCAGTCAAGTCCTATGGCACAGTTCTATTCTATCTTCCAGGATCACTATAGGTTGGAATCGACTTGATGTCAAGGGGGTTGTAAGCCACCCAGTTTCCAGTACTTTGTTCCAGTAGCCTGAGAACCTACATGGACTATCCAATAAGTTCCCTTCATAAAGTCTCACAATGCTGTTTAGGTTTTTCATAGCACAGTGACTATGCTGGCTGGGAAATCCAGACTGACTTCACACATGTCCATAGCACCTTGCAAGAGATGGCTGGAAGGCTGGGCTCCTCTGGAGTTCTCTCAATTTCATTGTAGTCTCAGAGATTCTATACATGGTGACTCTACTGTGGTACTAGTATGGTACTGAAGGGCTCAAAAACATGAAAACAGGAGCTACGAATCCTTTTAAAGACTAGACTTGAAGCGATTATATCACTTCTGTTATATTCTGTGTACCAAATTAATCACTGTTTAATTAGGTTTAAGGGGAGAGAAAATCTCGCCACCAGTGGAAATGGTGGGGGAGGCACATCTGACCTCCTATAGCTTCCTAGGCTAATTGCTTCAACACAGAGATCAGATATGACTCCACCACCTTCCATCCCTTTTACCCTAGTCTGTCACCAGCCCTACTTGCCAGGGCATTCTACTTCTGTTTTTTACTTCTGTTTACTTCTGCATTTTACTTCTGTTTTTCTGGGTTTTACAATCAATTGTGATGGCCACCTAGAAATCACAGTGCTGAAGATGATGGGTTTATCAGTGGAGTTAATAAGTTACCATCCAGGTGAGAAATGTTCAGGAAACTTCTGGCCCTCAGTCTTTTGGGTTGCTCTATGCCTTGCTTGGACAATGTTACAAAGCTCTTCTAGGACTTCCAATAAATGCCCCAAACTTATGCTACTTCGCTATAAGTCTCAACCAAAAGGAACTCAGCTACAGCTCCATTGGTCAGCAAATCTAGCTTTTCCAATGAAATGCCCAGAGATATGCCACTTCAGAAGTCAGCCTCCTGACTCAAAGCACTCGGGGATACTTGTTCTGTGGGCTGAGGAATGTACTTCTTTGTGTCATGCTCTAGCTCTTGGTTCTGCTGTTTAGACTTCTTTGCCACTCCTCTGGTGTCAAAGCTGTTTCCGGGGTCAAGAGGTTTAATATGCTAATATCTTAAGGTCTATAAGAGGGGTCCTATTCCTCACACATCTCTCTTGCTGGTCATAAAGCCCCCACTTTCTGCTTTGGACATGTCTCAATTTATCCAGTAGGATGGATATAACCTTGTTAAGAGTACTTTACAGCTGAATGATACAATACATTTAGTATTTTCCCCTACCTTCTTGCCTTGACCCATTGGGAAAACAAAGTTGTTTGGTGGGAATAAAAAAGGGTCTGGTTAAAAGACTCATATTGAATAATTCACTGCATTGCATCTCCTGATGGGAAGAGTGATGAATAATTTGTGACCATCTTTCACCTGTTGTACAGTGTGTGTGTGTGTGGGGGGGCAGGGCAGGGAGAAGGGTGGTGTGTGTGTGTGTGTGTGTGTGTATGCGATGAGGACTCAGAAGAGAAGAATGCACAGAATCCCCAAACAAAGATATACAGAAAGACACACTGACATGAAGGTGTGGATGTAAGATTGGGCTAGAGTAGCATAGATTGAAATGGGAAAGGCTTAGAATATTTAAAACAACCAAAGTTATATGGGCTGCATCTTTTAATAATTCATTAGTCAACACTAGACATTTGCTGCACCATTACATAAAGCCAAGCACGTGTACTACAAAGATTGATAGAACAGGGGCCCTGCCTTCTGTATGTTCAAATCTTGGTATATCTATGCATAAGGTGACCTCCCAAATAAAGAAAAGTGGTTTAATGTGTCTGCTCAACTATAGTCACAGATAATTATTGCTGATTTCCAAAGATTCCACATAGAAATAAATATTGCTGTAAACATATGATGATGTTGTTGGCTCAGCACTCCAGATGGGCAAAAAGGGAAAGAAATATTTGTCATTATTAACAAAAATAGACTAAAGATATGGGGCAGAGTAGCCAAGTTAAATAGATTTCTCAAGAGATATTCCTTCTGGTGGGTATATATGCCTGCATAGAACATTGCTTGGAAGAAATGGGGTATTTTCAGGACTCTTGGGTTTAGCTGGAATTGCTCAAAGGTCTTGAGAAAATAGTAGCTATAATTCATATTTCTGGGCAAGGATTTTTTTGGACAGATCCAAAAGGAATTCTCAGAGGGATGTGAGATTTCTGGCTTAACAAGAGCTGCCTTCCTTCTTAGAGTTGATTTGATAATAAGGCAAGTTAGTATGGGAGAAAAGGCTTTTTTTGGGGGGTATTTAAACAATTGAATTGGCCAGTTTCAATAAGAGGGTGAAACTGCTACAACAAGCTGCAGCATGCAGAAAACTTAAAGAGAAAAAGAAGACAATCTTTTTCAGGTTGTAAGACTGCTCTTCTGAGTTTGTTTTAAGTCAGGGTAGTGTCAGACTGAACATCAGGGAGCAAAGGGTTATCAATCATCTTCTCCTCTCTCTAACTCACACATCTAACTCACCCTGAACTCACTATCTTAAAAAAATTGATTTCACCACATACTTCTTCTGTGTAACAACATCTAGAGACTCACCCATGTTTGTACAAGCAAATATGTTCCCTAATTTTGTACCTCAGCCTAGTAAGGTGGCCCTATTATTTAATTTTAAACCTGCTACCACTGCAAACAGCAGAGTAGTCCACTGGTCCCATATGCTTCTACTTCAATAACTTTACATGGTCTGAAATATGTTGCCCCTTTTTAAAACTTTAATTCTAGATATTCTTTTAAAGGCTTCATGTGCATGCCATTTTTCTGGGTCAATCTTAGTTTGGATTGAATTGTGTCCTCTGAAAGATGTGTGTAAACTTAAGTCTTGGTGCTGTCTGTTGTGAACTTGCTTGGATTAAGCATTAGAATGTCATCTGTAAATTTAGCATGAGGTCATACTGGAGTGTAGTATGTCCTAATTAAAGATGAGAACTGTCCTTATAAAGAGGAGAAGATACAGAGAAACAGAGACACCAAAGGGAGACAGCAGTGTGAGAACAAAGCAAAGACAGAATTATGCTGCAAAAGCAAGTCAAAGTATGCTTGAGGTATGAGACAGTGTGGTAGTTACATAATCTAGTGTCAATTTGGAATTTAAAAGGATTAAGAGTGAAGGGGTGGAGTCAAGTCTTTCAATCATGTTATAGCCAATGAGGCCTCAGTGTGGGCAAAGCCTTCTGAGAATTCTGGGAAATCCTGTATTTTTCTCCTTGGAGGTGGGAGACTTCTCTTCTCCTCTCCTCTACACTGTTTTCCTCTCCTCTCCTCTCCTCTTTCTTCTTCTTCTTCATCTTCTTCTCTTCCTCCTCCTCCTCTCCCTCCTTCTCTTTTCTCTTGCTCTTTCAACCTTTGGAGACACTCTACTGACAAGGTTCCCTTCCTACAAGACATACCTGAGAACAAGATACATGGCACTATCTTGGTAGACCCCATGCCCTGGAAACTGAAGAAATCACACAGTGACCCCTGCCAGCCACGAGATGCTTGCAATGCCACTGGATCTAAAGAATTTCTACCCATTGGCCTGTGATTGTCCTGCATTCAGCATCATTGCATGTGTTTCATGAGTCTGAATAGGACTTTATAGATTGGTATCGGACATAGGGGATAACATTGGACTTAGAGACTTGCTCTGGACTGGGTTGGGATACTTTCTTAATGTACAGTTATCTTTGATATAAAACTGTCTCTTATACACAGACGTGTGCCTACGAATTTGTTTCTCTAGTACACCTGGACTACCACAGACAGTAAAAGGTATTTCTCTAGCGTCTTCAACCTGGGCATGATCCTGCTGCTACTCTGAATTCAAACTGAAGGCTAAAGAATTGGGAGATAGTATGTTCGTTTGTTTGTCTTTTAAACCACCCACTTTCTGGTAATGTATCGTGACAGCATAGCCCCAAACCAAACTCACCAGCATTGAGTCACGGTTGACTCATCATGATCCCCCACCCCCAGGGGCTTTCTGAAACTGTCACTGTGTATGGGAGCAGCAAACCCAGTCTTTCTACTAAGGATCTGCTGGTGGTTTCTAACCACCAACCATGGGGGCTGCAGCCCCAGACATAACCACGACACCCCCCGGCCTCCGCCTCATGAATCTCTCTGTGTCCTCCTTGACTTGCTAATTTATTTGAGTTGTTTTCATTCATTCTATATTTTCAGAATTAATGACAGTGTGCTGAACATGTATGACAGAGCCCCTATCTACCAAGTCCTAGACATATTACTTTAAGACACAGCCCTAATGTTCAGAAAGGTCGAGTGTGAAAGAAAGAATGCTAAGCTCCGGGTGGACTCAGCTTGTTTTATGGCGGGGGTTTGTGCAAACTTGAGATGCTCAAAACTCTACCCCCAGTACTTCAAAGACCAGCAGGGTCACCATGGTGAATAGGTTTCAGTAGATCATCCAAACTAACCGCAGGCTGGGCAGATGGAGCAGGCATTCGATCTCTGAGGGATTAGCCACTGAACATTTTCTGAATAGCAGTAGGCTATTGAGACAGTGTCAGAAAATGTCCCACCATGATTGGAAAGCACTCAAAATATAACTGGGGAAGAGCTACTTGAAAGTTGAGTTGATCTTTTTAATTAGTTAATTAATTTACTATTGTTTTTGGCATCTCTGCCCTCTGGTGGTGGGAGTAGGAGGCCCAGCCTTGCTGCTGGGTTTGAACCTCCAACCCAGTGGGCTGCAGTCCCACGCACAACCACTACGCCACCGGGGCTCAGCCCGGAGTTGATCTTCATAACTTGGATGGAAGCAAAGCTTTCAGGATCTTCATTTACTGAGGGGGCAGGATTCAAAATGAGAAGAAACAGCAGCAAACATCCATTAAGAATGGGGACGTGGAATGAATAAATCTAGGAAAATTGGAAGTCCTCAAAATTTAAGTGGAACAAATAAAGATTGACATTCTAGGCAATGGTGAGCTGAAATGGACTCGTATTGACTATTTTGAATTGAGCAAAAATATGGCTGATGCTATCAGGAATGAAAAATTCCAAAGCAATGACATCACGTTCATTGTTAGAACATTTCAACATTTTTAGTACAATGCTGTTGGTGATAGTATAATATCTATATACTTGCAAGAAGACCAGTTAATAGGACTATTATTCAAGCTGTTCACCAACCAAGTAAAGCTACTGATGAAGAAATTTAATTCTACCAATTTCTTCAGTCTGACATTGATCAAGCATTCAATGATGATTCATGCCAATTATTGGTGACTAGACTGTGAGAGCTGGAAATGGAAAAGGATAAGCAGTTGGAAAATATAGCCTTGGAGATAGAAATAAACCTGGAGATCCCATGATAGAATTTTGCAAGGCCAACAACTTATTCGTTGCAAATATTTTTTTCGATAGCATAAACAGTGACTATACATATGAACTTCACTAGATGGGATACACAGGAATCACACTGACTGTATACCCAGGAAGAGATGAAAAAGAAGCACAGTATTCGCCAAAACAAGGCCAAGTGCCAACTGTGGAATAGACCATCAATTGCTCATTTGCGAGTTCAGGCAGAAGGTGAAGAAAATGAAAAGAACACCATGAAAGCCAAAATCCACCTATAAGTAGACCTCGGTGAGTTTAGAGACCATGTTTGAAAGACTTAATTTAAGAATAAGATTTCACAGTTGAATACTAATTATGTAAGACCTGAAAGTTGTAAGATGACATATATATATATATAAAAATAAAGCAAAAGGGCATTAAAATAACGGGAAAGAAAGAATAGACAAAATAGAATGTCAGAAAAGATTCCGAAAGCAGCTCTCAAGCATAGAATAACTAAAGTCAATAGAAGAAATGATGAAATAAAAGATATGAACAAAATTTTTCAAAAGGAAAAAAAAGATACGAACAAAAATTTTCAAAAGGCATTTTGAGAAGGAAAGGTAAAGCATTATAAAAAAATGGACAAAGATTTGAAGTTAGGAAGCCAAAGCTGAAGAATACATGCCACATATTTCAAGCTGAAAGATTGGAAGGAAAAAACTCCAGCCTTTAATTGCCATATTGAAGTATTCCAAAGGCAAAATATAGTATGAATAACATTGAGAAAAAAGAGTTCCAGAACACTTAATTGTACTCATTTGGAACTGTACCTAGACCAAGAGACAGCCTTACTAACAGAATAAGGGGAATACTGTATAGTTTAAAATTACTAAAAGTGTATATCAAGGCATATCCTTTCACCTTATTTATTTAATCCGAATGGGAAGCAAATAATTTAAGAAGTTGGAGTATATGAAAGAATCCAGCATCAGCATTTGGGGAAAGCTAATTAAGAACCTGCAATATGCAGATGATATAACCTAACTTTCTGAAATTGAGAGGATGTGAAGCATTTGCTGATGAAAATCAAAGACTTTAGTATTCTGTTTGAATTGCAACTCAAGGTAAAGAAGACAAGAATTGCCACAAGTGAGCCAATAGACAACATCACAATCAACACAGAAAAGATTAAAGCTATTGAGTATTTTATTTTTTCATGGATTCACAATCAGTGTTTATGCAAGATAAGTTAAGAAATGTATTGCATTGGAAAAGTTTTTCATAACTTTTTAAAAAAGAACAAGGATGTAACTTTGAAGACTAAAATGTACTTGGTTCAAGTGATGGTATTTTTAATTGCCTTAAATGTATGTTCCAACTCAATGATTCTCAACCTCCCTAATGCTGAGACCCTTTAAAACAGTTCCTCATGTTGTGGTGACCAACCACCCAACCATAAAATTATTTTTGTTGCTACTTTATAACTATATTTTTATTACTGGTATGAATCATAATGTAAATATCTGAGATGCAGGACGTATTCTCAGTGAGCCCAATTCAATTGAACATAATTAAAACAGTGAGTAATCACAAAAACAATATGTAATTACAGATTGTGAAATATTTTTTTCTAATTAAAAATAAATGAAATTTTGTCTTGAAGGATGACTTAGCATGAGTAGCAGTCTTCACGCTGGGCACTCGAATGTAGATAGACACACCTAGAGACGACAGAGGAGCGGTGTCTTGGTTCCTAAGACCATTAGAAATATGTGCTTTCCGATGGTCTTAGACAACTCCTGTGAAAGGGTCCTTCAGTCCCCAAAGGAGTTGCAACACCCTGGTTGAGACCCCTTGTTAAAACTGGACAATACATAAGAAAGACAGCTGAAGAACTGATGCATTTGAATTATGATTTGGTGAAAAAATACAGAAAATACCAGGGTTTTCTGGAAGAACAAACAAAGTTCCCTTGAAAGATATATATAGACAGATTGTTCCTTACAACAGAGCTTGGTGAGACTTACTTTTATATACTTTACACATGTTATCAGGAAAGAACAGTCCCTGGAAAATGACTTCACATCTGGTAGAGTGTTGGTGAAAGAGAGGAAGACCTTTAATGAGGTGGATTGACATGGTGACTACAACAATGGGCTTAAGCAGCCACCTCTGTGGGTTCTGGACCATGGAAACTGATTTGATTGAACGTAATAGAGCATCATCATCATCATCATCATCAACAACAACAACAGGGGTTCTTGCTGTTCTTTGATTGTTTGTTAATGTATCCTCATATTGTATCTATCTTCCCCTGTCTGTCTGCTCTTTTCATAAGACCACCCAGAAGGGATTAGATGGATGACATACTCTACTACTCTAAGATGACCTTATAAGAAAAAGCTAATGTCCAAATCAAGATGTAGTCACTGGCAGAGGAGTTAGATCTTAGGGGTAAATTTGTTTGGAATTTAATCCATAACAGTGGTGAAGATGTGTCTGTGCCTGGGAGACAGACAGGGAGAGAGTTCTTTAGAAGGGATGAAATCCATCCTGGGCTGCCTGTCCATTCCTGGAGCCTGGCCACTCCATTGATTCTGGTTTGGTTTGGCCCTGTGAGGTCATCCCAGTCCAAGCAAGATTTGGAGAATGCACGGTTTAGTTAGAAAACTAAGAGGTAGGCAGTTTAGTCTTGACTTGACTCCTTCTATTTCTGCGGTTTAGGATAATCACTTATTCTCTGGGCCCTAGTTTTCCCATCTGAAAAATCATGGAGCTGAATTCATTCAGTCATTTTGGTCAGCTTTTTTCTTTTCTTTCGTTCCTTTTTAAAAAGTAGATCCCTTTAGTCAAACAAATCATAATATAGAAGTCCAGGAGGCAGAGAAGCTAGGAGAGCTGAATTGCTTGAACAAGTCCAGAAGGGAGTAGGTCGGATCCTCATTTGCCCATGGCTTCCTTTCCCTTTCACTCTCCCAAGCTCAGGGACATTTGTAAAACCCCTGGACTAGAACCCAAAACTCAAAATCAAACTCGTTGTTGTGAAGCCGGGATCTCTGTATCTTTCAAGGATCTGGGTTCAAATATATTTTTTTCAGAGACTTATACCCAACATGCACATTAAAAAACAAACAAAGCTCACTGCCATGGAGTCAGTTCGATTCATGGTGACCCTGCAGGAGAGGGTCCAACTGCCCTCCAGAGAACAGAAAGCCTCATTTCTTCCCCCGGGAGCAGCTGGTGGGTTCGAAGTGCTGACTTTGTGGCTAGCAGTTCAACATAGAGCTCACTGTACTACTAGGGCATTCATACATGCATACAATGGGGGATTTTTACATTTTATAGAAAAATGGAGCAGTTAATGTTATTTTTAGAACTCTTCTGGAAGTCCCTTGTATTTATAATTAAAATTATTTTAAAAGTAATTTTTATATATTTACTACTTTCAACAATGGTGTTAAGGATGAATAAACTTCTATTTTATTTTTTAAGAACCAAAAGAAATACAACTGGAAGGTTCCGTGCTTTTTTCCCACACTCTAGTGGATTGTCTTGCTCAATTTCTGAAACGCACAAGCCCTGCTTTGTGGACCACTGGCCACGAGTGGTTCTAGGAATCTGTGACTAGGAGTCCAGTGGTTTCTGGTCCTGCTTATTGCACGTAAGAAAACCCATAGGCGGTTGGGAAGGTGAAGAGCAGAGTGCTTCTGTGGGAGAGTGCGAAGGCTCCATCAAAAACCCCAGGCTGGGTCCTATGTCTCTGCTGGCCAGGCCCACTCTGCTAGCTCCAGGCATCTGGTTGGCCACTGCCATTTCTTTCTGCTTGGTCATCACCACTTCTTTCACCTGGAGAGCCTCTCTCACCTCCAGAGACATTCCCCAACATGCGTCTGGCATGCCCCTCTTTCCTAGCCTGAATGAGGTTGTGCCAGGGAGTTCCAGCCATCTGCGATGGACAAACAACAGCAGCTTGAAAACTCTCTATTATTCTAAAAACTGGCTTCTGAAGATGGGCGCCTAGGGGGATTCTTTCTCCCCATGCTCTGGCCATAGTGGTTGTTCCATTCCTGGAAAAGAAAGGGAGGTTGGGAGAATTGTAGGTCAGTTTCTCTGGGAGGACCACAGGGCTCAGGGGAGAGGCTGGCTGAAGCCCAGTCCCTTGTCCCCATCCACTCATAACTCATTTGAGAGATATGCAAAGCTGTCAGGACTGCCAAAGGTCTGCTTGCCAAAGCAGGCTGCTCTCCAAATGGGCTTCTATATTTATGTGAAACAAAAATAAAACACAGCCCTCAAAGGCAATAGACAAACAACCACGCAACCTCCACAAGTGATGATTTCATGAAAGGCAGCCCAGGGGTCAATCCAGAGTAGAATGATGCCTCAGTGGGATTCAGGTACAGGCAGAAAACTATCCGCGGAAAATGGCCAAGCAAAATGCAAGGCCTTCTGTGGACTATTATTGTAGCTTAGGCTTTGAACAGCAAGTCTTAAAGTTCTGGTTCCAACCCAGCAGCCCTTCCTGGGGAGAAAGATACAGGTGTCTGTTCCTATAAAGACCAACCATCTCAGAAACTCATGTAGGGTTGCTATGGACGTGAATGGACTTCCTGATGGTGATGGACTGTCCTCTCACTAACACCGAGTCCAGGACCGGTCCACTAAGTTGGAACTGAGCAGCTGTCTTGGGTGCTGACTCCCTCACCCCTGGTTGCTTCTCTGTAGCCCATAAGGCTCTCACTGCATGTCAATGGGGTTCAAGGGGAGAAAGAGGTGACATGAAAAGGGTTGAGGGCATGAAAGTTAAAATGACCCCTTCGAAGAAACATTGGAAAATGCCAGGACACAATTACTGAAATGCAAGGCCTGACCTCAGCCAAGGCCAATAGCAGAGAAAGTGGGACAAAGATGAAAAGACCCACAGATGCCCTAGCATACAGTCGTGGGCTGTGTGTAATAACAGTAGCAACAACCACAGCAACAACAACACATTATTCCCCCATCCAAAGTGTGTGAATGTGTGTATGTGTTCATATTTGAGTTTTGAGCGTATGAGAGATTGGAAAGAAAGACAACCGGAGCACAAAAGAGGTCAGACAAGAAGGACTAGGGTGTGACTGCCCAGTGGGATCTAGTGGAGGTTGGAGTCCTGGGTGAACATATTTATGTAGGATGCTGCCTCAGTAAACCTCCCTGATGCTTATAGTGCTGAATTTCTGGAAGTGACTACTGAGCATGACCTGAAATGTCCTCCTCATGTGATCCACTGAACCCTTGGCTTTTGTCTTCAATTCCCCAGGACTGGCACTAGTGCTTCAACATTAGTTTTCATTTGTTTCCCAAAGAGTGATATTCAGGTCACCAGCTCTCTTGTTTCCCCTAACCCCTCCTCCCCTCAAATGGCAGACTTCCTCAAATTGTCTGGCCTACAGCAGCTTGAAGACCTTTTGGGATTCCCAGGAGGGAAGGCTGACCTGGGGGGAGCAGGACAAGAATGAGAACTTGAAGGCTGTTTCTTTGCTTGCCTCTCATTGGCAGCACCACTCTCCTCCTTTCCAGGGATCCAGAGGTTTGCTCCTCCTCCATGACCCTAAAAATACTGAACCTCATCCCTCTCCCCCTTCAGTCTGATTCAGTGTCTCTCCAGAAGACATCATTTCTACATGCAGGGGGCAAATTATGGCCACATTCAGGTTGTCCACATCTCATTGAGAAATGACTGGATTTAGCCCTCAGTTTTAGCAAAAGAAGTCAGTCAGTGGTGAATAAATTTAGCCATGGGCCACCCACTCAGTGAAAGTATTTAATTTATTTAGAATGTAACAGACTCATGGTCACCCTACAGGACAGGGCAGAACTGCCCTTGTGGGTTTCTGAACTGGAACTCTTTACAACAGTGAAAAACCTCATCTTTCCCCCACAGAGAGGCGGATTGTTTTGAACACCTGACCTTGTGGTTAGCAGCCCTGTGACAGTCACCGATCTGTGTCAATTTCAGCACTGGGAGTGTAGGGGTGGAGTCTAGCTTGTCAATCTGGAGATAGCCAATGAGGCCTCTGTGTGGGCATGTCTTTCTCCTGAGAATTCTGGGAAGTCTTGAGGTATTTCCCAATTGGAGGTGAGAGATTTGACTCAGTCTCTTGGAGTCGGTCTACCAACAAGACAACATGGCAGCATGATATAGACCCTGAGTACTGGAGACTGGAGAGCCGGAGGAGAAGCCACATAGGTTTCCCTGATGGAACCAAACCTCTGGGCCTGGAGAAGCCATGTGGAGACTCTTACCAGCACAGGGATGCTTCTACTGCTGCTGGACACACAAGACTCTCCATTCACTGGCCTGTGATTGTCCTGATGTCATTGCATGTGCTTAGTGAGTCAGAAGGAGACTTTGTAGACTGGTATTGGGCATATGGGCTAATATCAGACTAATGGCCTAGAACTGGACTGGGTTGGGATGCTTTCTCAATGTTCCATTCCTCTTGTTTATAAACCTTTTCCTTATATCCATATGTATGCTTACACATTTGTTTCTCTAGTCTACCCAGACTAACACAAGCCCAACATGTAATGCCTTGATGACAGGGAGGCTAAACGGAATGCAGTCAGGATCATTTTTTAAAATGGCATAGGAAGATCATGTTTTTCCCCCACTTTGACAATTTTTTTTTAAAAATTGGGTTTTTTATAACTCTTATCAAAATCCACACATATATCCATTCTGTCAAGAACATCTGTACATATGCTACCATCATCATTTTCAAAGCATTTTCTTTCTACTTGAGCCCTTGGTATGAACTCCTTATTTTTCCCTCCCTCCCCTATGAACCCTTCATAATTTATAATTTTTTTCATGTCTTCCACTGACCGCTGTCCCTTCACCCACTTTTTTTATTGTCTGACCCCCAGAGAGGGGGGCCATATGTTGATCAGTTTCCCTTACACCCTCCCCTCCCCCACCCTTTCTCTTACCTTCCTAGTATCACTGCTCTCGTTTCGTTATTGGTCCTGAGAGGTTTATCTGTCCTGGATTCCTTGTGTTGCGAGCTTTTATCTGTACCAGTGTGCATGTTCTGGTCTAGCCATATTTGTAAGGTAGAATAGGGGTCATGTTACTGGGAAGGGGGGAGACATTAAAGATCTGGACGAAAGTTGTACATTTTGTCAATGCTGTATTGCACCTGGACTGGCTCGTCTCTTCCTTGTGGCTCTTCTGACAGGGCATGTTCAGTTGACTGTGTATGGGCTTGAGGTCTCCACTCTGTCTTCTCTATCTTTCACATTGTTATGATTTTTTTTTTGGTTTTGTTTTGTGTCTTTGATGCCTGATACATCATCCTTGTGATCATATAGACTGATGTACTTCTTTCACATGGGCTTTGCTGCTTCTCAGCTAGATGGGCTACTATTTATCGTCTAGCCTTTATGACCCCCCAGTGCTATCTTTTGATAGCTGGGCACCATCAGCTTTTTCGCCACATTTGCTTATACATCCTCTTTGTCTTCAGTGATTGTGTCAAGGTGAGCATCACAGAAGACTGGGTTATTAGAACAAAGTGTTCTTGACTTGAGGGAGTATCTGAGTAGAGGCCCAATGTCCATCTGCTGGTGTAATACTTTATAAATAAATACATGTACATAGACCTATTCCCCATTCATCATGTATAAATGCACTTACATATATACATGCCTATATGTAGGCTTCTATAAATGTCCTTTGCCTTTTAGTTCTTTTCTCTATTTTCTTTTACTTTCCTCTTTTTCCACTATCATGTTCAGTCTTCATTTGGATTTTGGTAATTCCTCTTGGCTATATTGCTCCTTAATGAAGTCTCCCCAATCCACCTCCCCCAGACACCCTATGCCCTCTTTGCCATCGATTTTAGATCACTCGTTCTTCCCTTGGTCCTGTTTTGTTAGCAGCTCCCTTTATTTCCCCCACCTTGCCCTCCCTTGTGCCCCCCCCCAGAACCGTCAGTCCCATTGTTCTCTCCTCAGGATTGTGCATCCTGCCTATCTCATTCAGACAGACGTCCTGAGAAAAGAATGCACAAAAAAATAAAGCAAAGCAAAATATAACAACCAAAGAAAACAAGACAACAACTCAAACGCCAACAGCAAACAAAGGAAAGTCCTTCAACAGTTGCACGTGAGTGTTTTCTAGGCTAATCCGCTGGTGTGCCAGGCCCTGGTCACCAAGTCCATCTTTGACCTTCCTTGGGGACTTCTCTGCTTTGTTCCCTCTGCTACTCTGTTATACATCCTCAGTGTTTCGTCCCAGTGCATGTGGTGGGGTTGAATCGGACACATATTCCTGCACTGTGTCCCCACTGCTGTCTCCAGGACAGTGAGGACATTGTATCTCCTGGTGGGGCTGGCCCTGTGGTGAGTGGAAATATCATCCTCAAGGCTTGATGGGATGTCCCCCTCTCTGTCCTTCCCTCCTGATCAGAAGCACTCTGGAAGATGGTATTTTACCGACCAGATAGTTTAAGTGTCTTTATGAAACATGGAGTAAAACTTATCTGGTGAGCTGATGGACAGATGGAATGTCAAGCTTAGATTGGAGACACACTGAGTAAAAAGAAATAACCATCTTGCTCAAAGCGTATTCTGAAAGATCTTCCTCTTTCAAACCTTTAGTTTACTGGGTCCACTGAGGGACCATGGCTGCCCTTTTTTTGTCTGTTCTGGATACATATGAGTATTTATGTAAGTTAAACATGAGCACGAAGAAATTCTTTCTATTCATGCGATCTCTTGATGGCTGTGCAGTAGAAAGGAAGCATTATGGTCTCTCTCTCTCTCTCTCTCTCTCTCTCTCTCTCTCTCTCTCTCTCCTCTCTCTCTTTCTTCTCTCTCTCTCTCTCAAGCCTCACTGAGCTAGTGTATCAGTATTGTCCCCCAGCTCCCTCTCTCTTCAAAAAAGCACATGGGACAAAGATGATAGTGTGTTTGGGGAAATTTAAAGAAATAGTGCTGTGTCGTTTTGAATGTTTTATTCCCCCTTCAACTGAGTTATACTCGAATGAGAAACTTTCAGAGAAATGGTCTGTTTTCTGATTCGAACGCAGCCCCTGGCTCAGGCCCCACCAGCTGAGGATGGTGCAGGGAGGCAAGGTGGGCGCTGCAGCTGGGCAAACAGAGCTCGTATTGTTCCCCGCAGCCTCAGCTGCAGCCCCAGCCTGACAGGTCGCTTAGCATCTCTCTAACACACTCTCTAGGCGTCTCGCTCCTCTGTTTGGACAGGTGCCTTCCCTCCCCAGGGAAGCCGGGCTCTGCAAATAAGTGTAACCACGTGTTTCCCAAAGATGGATGTGCTCATCTGCACTCTGCCAAGGGGAAACTGAGGTCCAGAGTGGAGAAGCAAAGCTTTCAGGCTGAGCCAACCAAGGATGAAGCCGGAAGGGGCGGCAGGTGTCTGAACTCCCCGCTGGCCTCTCGGATTACCGGGCGCCCTTTGTCTTGTCAAACCTGCTCTCCACAAAGCCCAAACCTCTGGGCTTTTGAGCTCTGAGGCTTGTAGCAGCCTTCCCATCTATCCTCCAGGCTGAAGCCCCAGCTGCAAAAGTGTGACCCTTGGCCACACCTGTTAATACAGAGGGGAAAGGGAGGGGGCATGGATTCCAGAGCCTGGACAACATTCTCCTATGCCTTAAAAAACGCCCCTTGGCCCTATGAATACCCACTCCACTCTACTCACCCACCAGCCCCCATGTCCCCCGCACAACAAACTCTGAGGGGAGCCAAAGGAGAAACCAGCCTATTCATTTCTTGATGACTGTCTTTTTTTAAATAGCCCACTTTCAAACCCTCTGCTCCGAGGCTTCAGATGCTTCAACAGTTAAATAATCAGGAATTGAGAAGGACGAAGGGGGAAATAATAGATGAAAAGAGATGAAAAAGGCATCCCATTTTGAGTAAGGAGCCCATCTACACCACGGGGCTGGGAAATGCCCCTCTACAGAGCAGTGCAAAGACTTGTGAATGGCACTAGTTAGGAGCGGGGGCATGCTCTGTCAGAAGGAAGCGTCCCAGTTTGCGAGGGGACACATCATGGGGTGGGGGGGGCGTGCCTAGTCGATATCCCAGGGGTAGCCAAATAGAGAACATCTTGTCGTGATTTATTAAGCTATACATTTGTTCTGTCTACTTTTCCCATGCTTTAAGTTCCAAGAACCAATATCCTGTTCTACTGTTGGGGCCTTTCTGTTACATGGTGACCCGTGTGTACGCCAGGAGAGCACCATTCCCTTGACTTCTCAGTGGCCAATTTTTTGGACAGAGACCACTGGGTTTTCTTCTGAGGCTCCTCTGGGCAGACTTGAACCTCCAACCTAAAAGTGAGTCATTAAGAATGTCAACTATTGGCACCAGAATGCTAGAATGAATTGGCCAGTTTTCTAGAGGCTAGCAAGGTGTATCTTTTAGGATGTCACTCTCAGATCATGTGCCCCTTCCCCGGTGACATAAAGATGTTCAAGTAAATGTCTTTGGTGGGGGCATCAGTCTCTTTATCTCAAAATAAGGAAGTGGTCTCTTGAGAATGGGATACAAATAGCTTGGCAAAACCAAAGGGAAATAGGGTTTGCCCTTCATCCCTTTGAAGGGGAAAATGACCCCAGGTAGTGATCTCCTGGTTCATCAGAAGTTCACCAGACGTCTTCAGAATATTGTCTCTCAGATAGCTGGGAGACCACAGAGCCAAAAGCTTGTCTGTGTGTGTGAAGAAGTCTGTGATTTTTTTTAACAGAGAAATAGGGTTCCTGCTTTCTTCCCATGCATCCCTCTGGGCTGTCTCTACTTGCTTACCATGGTGCACAGACTTGTCTTTTGTCTCCCTAAGGACAGGAAAACAGTCCCAGGAACGGCCTGGGATGCAACTCAGCCTAACCCCAGTTCCAGGAACTCACTCTTCCCAGTATTTAGGATCTGTGGGTCCTAGTGAGGCCATCCGAGAGGCTCAAATGTGATCCCAGGGTCTCCAAGTGCATGTGGATCATTGTGTGCACGCTTGTTTAGAACAAGGCAGCAGGTTGCTAGGCAATGCATTTCCAAAAGGGAGAGTGTGAAGAAAAAAAATTATAAATAAACAAATGGCAGGGATGTCATCCAAAACCTGTTATGACAAGAGAATTTGGGCCCAATTTCACTTGGTTTTGATGGGAGTGTCACGGGGGTGTTAGTGTTTGCTCAGCTCCAAAATGAGTTTCCAATCTTTCTTCCAGCTCCTCGCCCTCTGTCTTCTGTGGTGGGGAAAGCTGAGATGAAATATGGCTCTCTGGAGGGCCAGGCCTTTGTGAAAGGCTATTACAGCTGTAGCAGAGCTTTTGTAATCTGCACAGTATCCCGTTACATCTCTGGGCTTCTTGGGTTCTTTCCCAGCCTCAGGGAAAACACAGACACCCTTTCTCTTTCTCCTGCTCTCTTTAACTCTCCCCCTGGTTTTTACTCTCTCAAAGGTCATCAGGGTTGTGCTTTTCACAGGTTCAACTCTAGCTTTTGATGGAAATTGGCCAGAGACTTGCAGAAAGGCAGTATCTCTTTTAGGACTTGACAAGCCATTCAAAGGACAGACTGTCATACTCCAGCTCACCGGGGGTGAGGGTAGCTGCACTTTGTCATAAAAAGGCTTTCCAGAACCTCATCAAATCTTGACTAGCAGCTTGCCCCTGCCGCCTCTTCTAACAACAATGACCATAATATTCATGGAGTCTACATTATCTCCCCACCCACCCATCATCATCACCCTTACCTTCTGAAGACAGTCTGGCTTTGTAGTGGAGAAGACCAGTGAGAACCAGACCACCATGATTTCTAGCCCCTTCCCCTTATGAGTCACAAGGTGTGTTCCCTTAGTCAATTAATTTCATCCCTCAATTTTCCCATCTGCAAAATGGGGTTACTGCTACTTACATTATCCTACACAGGCTAAAGGAGCATGTCTCATGTCAAGTCAGAAGTGGTCTAGGCATGAGGTAGGTACTCAACAATGGCCCCCTCATAATTACCTTGTGGTGAGTCCTTTGGTGTGATGGCAGGTGGTAGAGTGTGGTGATGTCTTGGTCATATGTTTGGGGGAACAAAGTACCAGGGCACACTGTGAGAAAAGTGGGAGCAGTCTTGGGTTGAGGAATAAGGAAAAGTGGGAGACGAGAGGAAGAAAAGAAAGAAGTTCTTCCAGGTCTAGTCACTGAAAGATGATAAACAATTCAAAAATTTTCAGGCCCAGGATGACACAGAAGTTCCATGATTGACACCTGCTCCCCTGAATAACTCTGGGGATTGGACTCATGGACTAGGAAGCCCTACCTCCTATGAATAACAATTTCCATAGCACAAGGTGTCCAGGCCATGAAAGCAAGTGTTTTATTAATTAGAATAAGTTACTTTCACGCTGGCATCAAGAGGATCAAGAGTCAAGAGGGATACAATTGGTCAGATAGGACTGTTAATCTCAATGGTAGGTTTTGAATTCTACATCGTGATATTCAACCATGTTTTGAAATAGATGACAGGCATAGAGGTGCTGTGTTGCCAAGGCCAAAGACCTCAGGTATGAAAGCCAAGTCCTTGCTTTTAGCTGAGTAAAAGCGGCCCCCTTTGTAAGCTCTGAGATGGAGTCATTTATGAGAGAGGAATCGTGTGACGCTCCTGGGGTGTTATAAGAGTTTAACGAGACCAGGCACTCCAGCACTCTAAATACCTGTCGAACAAATGGCGGAGTCAGTGCATGAAGACAAGCCTTTCATTGACGACTATATTCTATACTTACGATTTGGTTTTTTTTATTTTCAGTTTATTAACTTTCTTTTTCCTTTCTTGCATTTCCCGCTTTCCTATTCTCCTACCATACTTCTTCCCTCTCTTTCCCTTCTTTCCCCCTTCCCTACCTGCCATGATGCTGTTTTTCTTCTACGTGCCCCTAGTTACCTACCCCCTGGGAGTATCGCATCTGTCCTAGTCTGTATTAATGAATTAGCTCTATGTCCATCGACATAGAGAAGGTGTTACCAATGAGCCAGGAGAGGGCTGCCCCACTCTGGGTGAGGACGCATAGGTGGTGGGAGATGGAGGGCCCCAAGATCCTAAAAACCAAAATGGACTTGTGAATTCAAGGGCACATAACAGTCTAGAGGAAGAAGGGAAATAGCCATAAAGTAACATCACTCATTCTTTCCCAAAGCCAAGACTCTATCTGCCAAAGCACTTGTGTTTGGCACCATGAAGATGGAAGGGAGAACTGAGGGGAACAGAGACAAGTGGGACACGATGTCCTTTTGCACTGTTGAGAGTGAGTGGGTCTACTGCCAAGGGACACGACAAGGAAAAGGCTCTGTGCATTCCTCAAGCATTCATGAAAAGCATAAACTATCATCAACTACTTGTATCCAGGTTAAGGAGAGTTAGGCTATGGAAGCGGGTGGAAGCACATGATACATGGAGAGTTCCCAGACCTTTTATTTTAAAATGAAATCTCTTTCTGTTGTGGTGTATCAGCCTGGTTCATCGTGTCTAATTGTAGCTGAAATCAAGCCTTGTTTTCCAGAGAGCTGCAAAATCTTTCGTGGTCATGGGATCGTTGACTAGGAGACACCCTCCCAAAGTCATCTTCCAATTTCCAAGAAGTGTTGTAGGAGATGATATTTGTAACAGCCATTGTCCAGATCTTTAGAGAAGGCAGCAAAACTTGGTCTTCCAACCAAATTTTGTGTGATTCATTTGAAAACATATCAGGGCAAGCCACGACAAATGGGTAAGGAAGCACAGAAATTACATGACCCTGTTGAACAGGTGTTTCTCTATTTTATCCTATATCCGGGACTAAATAGTTCAGACATAGACATGGGAACAATGATGGAAATGCTCTTTCTGACATCACTGCATATTCCCCCACCCTGTCCCATCATATGATGAAATAACATGCACCCCTCATCTCCCAACATCTTCTTTGTGTTCTGCTCACACTGATTATTGAGATTTGGAACAAATTGGTGGGGGGGGGGAGATTAGAATATGTAGAGTTGTTATCTATCACCCAAGTTCTCCTTTTTCATTGATCTTCAGTAAATGTGGAACCCATCACGCACCCCATTGCGAAGTAATATAAAACACACCTTGAACTACCTGGCATCCCTGTACATCCATTCGCTGTGCTCTTTGTCAATCCTACCTGGTCTCCTCATCTCAACACCGTCCGCTCTCACCTGTTGTGGATTTCAAGTAAAGCCGTGGTTGCACTCTCTGTTTGTCTCAGAAACCGCTTTCTTGGCTTCTGATCGAGTTAGGGACTTTTGGGGAGAGGCAGTGGTGATGTGTTGGGCTGCTAACCACAGGGTTCAGCACTGTGAAACCTCCAGCTGCTTCTTTAGGAGAAGCATGAGATGGTCTACCCACCATGGGTCAGCGTCTCATCTCCAAAACCCACAGGGCCAGGTCTACCCTGTTCTATAGGCTCCCTCTGAGTCAGACTCAATCTAATGGTACTGAGTGCTAGGTTCAAAACTCTACTTTAAATTTTAATTGTAAGCGATCTTGGACCTACGAACTCTCTCTTGGCTCCAAAAGAGTCAGGATGCCCGACGAGGGATCCTGTGAAGCTGGTGCTGTTGGCTGCCCTTAGCTCGCCCATCATCGCTTCTCCCCTGCCTTCACCATTTGGAGCAACCGCTTTGCAGACGCTGAGCTTCAGCTCTCTTTTGCTTTGACAGTCCCATCTGCTTCCTTTTTGAGGGCTTCTTGCCATCTAACCCCCTCTTTCCTCCTTTCAAAATGATCCCACAGACACTTTATCTCTGGGCCCTCCCACACCTTCCCCTAGGTATCAGTGTTCCTCTCCTGGATTTAAGTACCCTGGATCTCATCACGTGTTCTCCCTGCGGCTCGTTGGTGATCATTCAAGGCACATCTGCTTTCCCTGCCCAGTTCCTTGGGACCTTTATTACGTTAGCATGTTCTTTATTGCCCTGCGCTTTGCTTTGGACTCAGGCTGCCCCGGCCTCTTGTCAGGATCCTGTCCCTGATGTGTCTGCTACATTGACAATGGCATTTTGAGAAATGGGCTCTTCTTTGAGCATAAAATCACAAAGTAATAAAGTGCCACCACTACCTAGCAGGGGGTTATAGTGGTTCATTGGTGGAAAGTTCTCACTCCCAGACAGTGTTCCTCAGGCACACTTACCCTCCCCTCTCAGTGGAGGTGCATGGGCATTGCTATGAGGCTGAACAGGTTCCAGCAGAGTTCTGGGACTCAGCCAGACAAGGAAGAAAAACTCTCTGGAAGCCAGTTAGTGGAAGCCCTATGGATCCTCCTAGCCCAACCCAGAACCCATCTTCAGCAGAGAGGAGGACTGGGTGGCATTTTGTTCCTTCCTTTGTGCATGGGGTTATCAGGAATCCAGGTCGGCAAGAGCAGCGAAAAGCACCAACTACAAATGCTACTCATGGCACGGATAATGATGACAACAGCTCACTGACATCAAGTGGCCCCTGTGGTTTTAGGAGAAGAAAGTCCAGTCTTTCTCCTGCCGATGGTTTCAAACTGCTGGCCATTCAGATCAGAGCCCAACTCATAACCACTCCACCACCACCAGGGCTCTGGCAATGAGAAGGGTAGTGACTAATACGAAAGCGCTGAGTCCATGTCAAGTGGCGTGCAAAGAGCCTTTTCTTTGCTCTCTTTCCCCCACAATACTATCTCACGGCAGATATCACAATGGCAGAGAAAATGAAGGGCAAGAGAGGTTAAGTGGTTTTCCCAAGGTCACCCAGAGCTTGACGAGGGACCTCTTGGTTCAGAGACTCAAAGTGTACTGATTCTCTCACCTCTGGACAGAGAGAGGACAATGAGAGGACACATGGTAGCAGGAGTTGCTAATGGGAGGCCCATGGTAGTAGGAGTTGCTAATGCTGGAGATATTTTCATGGATTATCCAATGTTTTTCATGGAAAAACTAAAGAGACCTGGGATACAGCTAGCCAGGTAGCAGAGAACACCCAGACAGTGACTTAACTTGACAGTATCATTTTCCTTCTTGGGTCGCTTGGCTTCGATACGAGCATGTGGCTCAATGGAGGTTCTGTCACCATCCCAGTTATGTACGCTGCTCTGAGGTCCCAGGGTACCCTGGGCAGTACACGAGCCTGTGGTTCATTTGGCTGCTCTCTTCAAGCAAAAGACTACACAAGAAGTGAAGAATTCTTTCCACCACAGCAGCTTGGGAGTAAATGGTGAGAACCTTCCTCTGGAACACGAATGACGTGCACAAGGCAGGAAGGCAGGGAGGAAGCTTTCCTTTAGCTCAGTTGGTTTGCAGGCAGAGCTAAGAGGATTCAGGCTGCGTGTGTGGTCAGTCAGCACTGCTTTGTTCCATGGTCACAGCCCACGCTCTGACTCTGGCCAGACGTCTTGTAATGCCTATGGCACGCTGCAATGGTCTTTGTGGGGAAGGGGAAGTAAGGTGTGGATGAATCAGTTCAGCATCAACTCCTTGACTGGAGAGCAGCTCGGCGCACACGTCTAGAAGGGCACAGAGTCACCTGCAGAATCCAGCAGAGCAGTGCCGTGGTACTATAAAGAATGCCATCAAGCCAGCAGAACACCCTCAGTGTGGTGCCACCACTCACCCGCCCACTCGTGGTACTGCAATGGCTTGCGCATTGGCTTGACAGGGGACATTTGTTGTTCGATGCCATGAACTTGACTCTGATTCCTGGTAACCCCATGTCTGCAGACTAGAACTGCTCCATAGGGTTTTCCAGGTTGTGACCTTTCAGAAGACTATCGGGCAGCTTTATAAAGTAAGTGTCTCTTGGTGAATCTGAACTTTCAAGTTTTGGGCTAGTCATCAAACACCCATTTGCGTCACCCAGGGACTTGAGATGCTACAAGCTATGCCACAAGTACTTCCAATATTAACAGAGTCATCCACAATGGACAGGTTTCTTTCTCCCCCCCCCCAATACTTTTATGGGGGACTCTTGCATCTTTTATCATAATCCATACATTCATTCAGTGTGTCAAGCACATTTGCCACCATCATCATTTTCAAAGCATTCTCCTCTCACTTAAGCCCCTGATACCAGCTCTCCATTCTCTCCTCCTCCTTGCACCCCTCCTCCCTTCCTGGTTACCTCCCTCCCTCATGAACCCTTGATAAATTAAAAATTATTTTTCCATATTTGCATCATCCTTCAACTCCCCCACCTACTTTTCTGTTATTAACAGAAAATAACTTTTGTGTTATTTTTTCCCCTGATTAGGGGGGGGGTTCCTAGATTGATCCTTGTGATTGATTCCCCCTTTCTCTCTCCACCCTCCACTGATCCTCCTGGTACTTCTATTTTCACTGTTGGCCTTGGGAGGTTTATCTTTCCTGGATTTCCTGTGTTGCAGGCTCTCATCTCTAGCAGAGTGCCTGCTCTTATCTAATCTGATTTTTAAGGAAGAATTGAGGTCATGATAGTGGGGGAAAGGAAGCAGCAAAGAGCGAGAGGGAAGTTGTATGCTTCACCGATGCTACACAGCAACCTGACTGGTTCATTTCTTCCCTGTGACTCCTCTGTGAGAGGGTATCCAATTGTCTACAGCTGGGCTTTGGGTCAACACTCTATGCACCACACCCCTGCCCAATATATCTTGGGTATAGTTGTGTTTGTGTTCTGGGTCTTAGATGCCCAGTACCTGATCCCATCGACACTTCATGATCACACAGGCTGCTGTGCTTCTTCAATGTAGGCTTTGTTGCTACTCAGCTAGATGGATGCTTATTTATCTTCAAGCCTTTTAAGACTCCAGATGCTATATCTTTTGATAGCCAGACACCATCAACTTTCTTCACCACATTTACTTATGCACCCATTTTGTCTTCAGTGATCATGTAGGGAAGATGAGCATCACAGGATGCTGGATTGTTAGAACAAAATGTTCGTGTGTTAAGGGAGTCCTTGAGCAGAGGCTCAATGTCCACCTGCAACCTGAGTTCTTAACATGTAGATATGAGTACATAGTTATATTTTCCCATCTTTATCTATCATCTATCTACCTATATCTATTTATATGCCTGTATTTAGGTCTCTATAAAAGTTCTTTGCCTTCTAGATCTTCTCTCTATTTTCGTTTACTTTCCTCTTGGATGGACAGGTTTGAATGGAGCTTCCAGACTATGACATAATAATGAGAAAGCTGGGTGATCTATTTCCAAAAAATAGCCAATGAAAACCTTATGGATCACAGCAAAATATTACTTGATACATTGCTGTAGGATGAGCTCATTAGGTTGGAAGCCACTGTATAAAAATGGTGACAAAGGACTCAAACATACCAAAGCTCAAGAAGGTAGTAGAAAACCAGGTCAAGTTTCCTTATGTTCCATACTGGTCACTGCTGCATACGACCTCTTTAAAGTGTTGAAGAGCAAGACTGTCACATTGAGGACTAAGGTGTGTCTGATCCAAGCGATGGGATTTTCAATTCTACTTTACAAATCCACCTAGACCAGAGGATGTGCAGAGAGGAACCTGAAACACAGGGAAGCCAGGACAGATGATCCCTTCAGGACCAGTGGTGTAAGTGGCAATACTGGGAGGGTGGAGAGAAGTTGGGCTAGAAAGGGAGAACCAATTGCAAGGATCTACATGTAACCTCCTCTCTGGGAGATGGGCAACAGAAAAGTTGGTGAAGGAAGATGTTGGACAGTGTAAGATTAGACAAAATAATAATAATTTATAAATTATCAAGGATTCATGAAGGAGAGGGTGGGGGAAGGGAGGGGAAAATGAAGAGCTTGTACCAAAGGCTCAAGTAGAAAGCAAATGTTTTGGGAATGATGATGGCAACAAGTATACAAATGTGATTGACAGAATGGATGTATGTATGGATTGTGATACAAGCCCCCCCCCCCAAAGGTTTAAAAAACAACAACAAAAATAGCTATGCTGTTCAATTTAGCTTGAAAAGCACTTTATGCTGCCTTTCAAATCATGATCTCTTTAGTTTTCTCATAAATCCTGCTGTTTTTAGGTGGCATGCAGTCACAGTTGACTCACAGTGCACAGAGGACAATGGTCCCATCGGTTTTCCTAGGTATACTTTTCATGGAGCAGACCATGGGGATGCTAGTGGGCTTGAAACACAGGCCTTTGGGCTAGCAGTCAAGCGTTTAACTATCGCATCACCAAGGCTCCCAAGGACCGGATCTAAAATGACTGTGGGCAATGGTGACCAGTATTCAGGCTTGCAAGAACCCATGGCTGGGCAGTGGGGTTTCCTTTTCCTTGGGATTCTGATTTGATGTTCTTTCAGTCATGTGAGGTTGGCACAAGGGGTCCTGGGTGTTTCTGCATGAAGGCTGCCAGTCTATTGGCATCCACTGTCCAGTCTCACCGCTGGATCTCAGTCCAGGAGGGCTAGCAGTGCTTGTGGGGAGAACTGTTCTCACAGCACTCGCTTATGCTCTGGATTATTCCAGCTTTCATGTCTCCAGAGCTTTGATGACCTCCTTTTTCGGTGGACTGTTTCTAACCTTCTCTCCTTTTCCCTCATCAGCCTTGTCCTTGGCAGCCACCCCAAGAAACCCAACCTCCTTCATCTTCTCTCTCTCTCAGAACCTGAAAGAAGAATTTTGCTGAATGCCTCACGCCCTTGTCTTTGCCAGAACTCTGAGGGCCAGATTCTCCATGTGCCAGCGAGTGCAGAAGAAGTTGTTTGGATGAATGCAGAAATGACCTCGGACCTTTGCTCAACACTCAGATGACAGGTTCTCTCTTTCCACACCACACCCCAACACTCATGCTTCTTGTAGCTTCAGGAACTAATTTATGGCTTCCCCCCATTTCCACTTTCAATAACGCCCTTTGTTAGGCATGCTTCCTGTTTATTCTCTCTATATCACCTTTCTTCTGGAAATCAGTCAGAAGGCTAAACGTTCAGGATAAGAAGAGACCTTGGAAGAACAGGTACCTACTGTTTGGCTTCTCAGCAGCGGTCATACTTGTCTGGATAAGGATTCTCTCTTTTGAGAGACTCTCAGTTGAAGCCTCTCTTGTAAGCATCTCCACATTTTGTTCAGCAGTGTCTCTGTTTCTGTTCTCACTTCCCTCCTTCTCCCACTTAGAGCTTCAGTTCTATTTCTCAGGAACCGACACAGAGTGGCAATTGCTGTCGTGACTTGGTGAACAAAACACTGCACTTTCCCCAGGCATAGAAGTGAGCCATTTTTGTGGGGCAGCCAGGAACGCTGAAGAATCAGATCGGATCATGAGAACTAGGAATCATACAGGTTTCCAGTGATAATTTCAGAAATCTTTGACTATCATTAGATGCTACTAGTGGTGGTAACCTGTCAGGTGATGTGAATCTATGATAGTGTCTACCCAAATATAAAAAAAATGTTTCATTGTGCACGACTGATACTTGACTGGCTTGGTTAGAAATTTAGTTTTAATATTAAACAATATTAACTTCTCTAGCCATTTATTTCATCTGTCTCCCTATCTGTAAATCAGAATCAACCTGGCAAAGGTGAGACTTATCTAGGTACTATAAAGTCTTGTTTTGGTTATGCTTAAAGAGTACATACAGGTTTGATCAGTTCTTTGGGGGTTTGCACAGACGTGTGAAATTTCACTCTCCTTTTCCCAGTGACTTAAATGTACAGAAGGGTCAAACCCATCTGTTTTCCTTGACCTGAACATATTTCAGAAAATGCTTCTTATTTCATTTGCCCCCTCTACGCTCCATTCTCCTTTATCCTCACTTCCCAGAACTAGAATGGTCTTCCCTGGCTGTTCTTGGTCTGCATAGGAGAAAGCATTTTGTATCCTCACCCCTCTGAAAGTTCCCAGCAGAGTTCTATGTCCATGTCTCCAGCCTTTATCTCAGATCAGTAAGAACTCTCTGGCAATGTAGATCACACTTCAGTACTGCAGAGTAACTCTGGAGAGTTAATGTGAATTCTCAATTGTGAAGGCAATGGGATCTGCATACTGGTTTTTATTTCAAGGAGAGGGGCGGAGCAGTTGGAGTCATTGAATATATGCAGATTCGTTCTTCTCACACTTGATGAAAGAATGAGAAGGAAGAAGACCTTCTCACTGACATCACTCCTGGCCTTGAGAATGGGTTGGAGGAGTAAAACAATGTGGGGATACTGAGGGTGAGAGGGAACATTAGAAGAAGTTCAGAGGTTCTCAAACTGCCAAACTATCATTTCTATTTCACGTTACCTTCACAGACACATACACACAGGCACACACACATGCATGCATACATACTTCTAGTGTTAAAGAAAGAGCACAAAGTTGAACGATAGAAGTGATATCTGAAGCTGTTTCTCCATTTAACAATGGAGGAATATTTCAGAGGGGAACTGAAGACGTTTCTGAGACACAGCATCACATGACATGATGATGCAAAGCAGTTATCCCTCTCTCTCTTCCCTTCAAGCCCCAAAGCTGAAGGGATGGAATGTTTTGTTGGTCCATGAGATCTGTGACATCTGAGGCAACATGGGAGTTGGCATCTCTGTCCCTAGTGTGTCTCAAGCTACTCATGAGATGAAGGGATTTGCTTTCTCAGATAGGAAAGCCGGAAACAGGGAAGGTATAAGCTAGACTGCTATTTTCCCATGAAAGGTGTTTTGCTTTTCTTCACCAGTACAACTTATTTTTCCTTGATGGCTGCTATGTGTGGATAGGAAATTCAATGATAGATGTTGTGGTTTCCACAACATTTTGTTTTCTGTTTCTTAGGCCCTGATCCAACACTTGCCACTTTACCATTTATTTAATAAATGCCTTGGAAACTCTTATTGTAAACTTTATCTGCTCCAAGAGATACCTGTGTATGGAGTTGAGAATCCCAGAACATTTACAGCTTATAATAACCCAACTTTATTTCTACCCCCAACTAGTATGAAAATGCTTGCCATCTGCCAAAAATCCTGGATGTGATTAAACTGAAACATAGAAGGAAGAATATCTGAAAGTCCTAAAAGAAAAAATGGGGGACTTATAAACACAAAGATCAGCCATAAGCCTAAGTAGTTTTGTTAGAGCAAGGGCTCAGGAATTCTCTGTTGAACCGCATCCAGCCTATCATGGAAGTTATTTTGTTCCTGCTGGAGTTTCTTTCCACTTAGGCACCTGTGGTTTGCAGGATGAAAGCAAACTTAGAACCACCATCAATGTGTTCAGTTTCCTATATGGTAGCCAGCAATCGAGAATGGTGATGTGACGTGCTGGGGTCCTGCACTCATTGTTCAAACTGAAGATTGCATGAGGAGCCCTATTCTAGAAGAAAAGGAGAGCTTCCATTCACTGATCAATGTGATCCAGCAGTCTGATCCTCTTTGCCTGTGATGGAGAGTCAGGCTTTGGAGAAATGACCCCTGCAAGTCGGACTTCAGACTTTGTTGCTGCTTTCTTTGAATAAATGCCAACTAGTAATTCATGGGAAGAGTGGAAATAGTCTAGACCAGGAGAAAACATGTTCTCCTCCAGAGATTAGGATCCTTGGATTTGTGATCAGCAGGTTTTCATTTCCTGCATGGGATTTTACACTCAGCCCCACCTACCAGTGGATGGATTTTATACCCACACAGCTACTATGAACTTCACAACAACTTTGTATTCTCAGTACCCTTTGTTCTGCAGCAGAAGTGAGTTACACATGTGTCCCACTCAAGAGATCAACCAAGGCCACCATCATTGAGTGAATTCCAATTCACAGTGACACCGTAGAACAGGGTAGAACGAATCCCGAGGGTTTTCAAGACTGTGACACTTTATGGGAATAGAGAGCCTCATTTTTCTTCCACAGAGTGGCTGGTGGCTTCAAACTGCCGACCTGTTGTTAGCAGCCCACGGCTTAGCCATGACCTCAGCACAATAGTGATTTACACCTAGGTGTCTGTCTAACTCGTTGCCTCCCTTCTTCAGTGCCCATCTGTAGGTACTGTGACACCAACCTTTGTGTGCACTGCTCTTTGGATTTTGTTGCTGGCGTCAAGTTCAAAGTTCAACTCTTACTTCTGGGCATCTGGGAGAGACTAAGAACATGAGCTAGTTCTTTGAATTCTGATGAAATGGCTCTCTTCTTATGAACTAAACTCCATAGCTCAGCTCCGCTCATTTTCATCAAGTCCATTCTGACTTAGAATGAGGCTCTAGCACAGGAAGAACTGATCCTGTGAGTTTCCAAGACTGTGACTCTTTACGGGTATAAAAGTCTCATCTTTCTCCTACAGAGTGGCTGGTGGTTTCAAACTGCTGACTTTGTGATCAGTACCCCAATGTATTACCACTATGCTGGCAGGGCTCTTCATTAATTAAGTGAGCATACTCATATGAGTATCAAACTCATGGGGAAGAAGGAGCTGTTACAATGAAGACTATGGATCCCCAGGCCAGGGAGTGTATTTCAACAGAACTAGGCTATGACCAGGAGTCTGCTTTTTAAAGGAATTCTGCAGATGAAAATGGCCCACAGGCAACTGTTGGAGAAATTCTACACCCTGTCCCTTGACCTCTGCTTATAAAAATCCCCTAAGATCTTTCTTCCTCGAAGAAGTTGGCAGTCAGACGTGGTCCCTGGGCTGGACCTTCATCGAAACCTCAGCAGCTTGTGTGTCCTTGAGCCATTGACCCCTTGTCTTGAGAAGCAGACTGGGTGGGTGATGCATGCTGTGGCCACATTGCTTTGACTTGGATTCTGACTCCATCACTTATTATCTGAATGTCTGGCGAGTTTTGAATGCTTCCTCTGCTTTAGCTTTCTTCTTTTTAAAATGAGGATACTATTACCCTCTGCCTCATCAAGTGATTGTGCGTGTGTTAGCTGAGTTCCTATTTGAAAACTGCCTAGAACGGTGCTGCAAGTGTAAGGGCTATGTTAACCATTTGCAAGCAAAATCAGTTATTCCTAAAAATCTGCCCTATGATTTAAAAACTAGAAAATGCCTTACATAAAGCCATTGTACTTGATAGATGAGACCACTGTATTTCAGAGAAAAAAATGACTCATCAGCACAGCCAGCACTCTCACTTCTAGGGAAATGGTCTTTGTCTTTCTCAAGCTTCAAGTTCAAACCCTCTTTCTTAGTGTGATGATGGGTAGCACTTCTTGATGTAGAACTTCCCACACGGACAGACAACTGTGTGCAGCCTCTTCATGTTAAAACCCATCAAGACTGGAGAAAGGATATCGAATGCATTTTCATCTCACTCCCAACTCTTCCCCAGTTAGCAGCTATTTCACATTATTATTAACCTTTTGGTGTCCAAAGGGAGGGCCAAATCATAGCAGAGACTTAAAATGTGGCTCATGGCATGGCAGATAGTGGAGATGGAGCTAGGGGCTCTTGGTATCTTCTGCATTTCATCCCCACCTCCTAACCCCAAACCCAATCATTTCCATGCAATCAATTCCCACTCATAGCTGCCCTATGGCACAGGGTAGAATTCCTCTGGTGGGTTTCAATGCCGTAATTCTTTATAGGAGTAGAAAGCCTTGTCTTTCTCCCAAGGAGTAGCTGGTGATTTCAAACTGCTGACCTTACAGTTACCTGCCCAACGCATAAGCACTACCACACCAGGACTCCTTCATCCTCACTTGCTGCACAACTATCGACCACCTCGTATGAGCCTAACAGAGTTTCAGATCCCTTACTGGAACCATGCCAGCCTTTCCAGATTACATTGTGGGTGTTGTGAAAATTCTTAGTTCTCTGTATGTCCACTCACTTTCTGAATGATTTTCTACTTATGATTGACCTCAGGTAACATATGCTGGAACATTCTGGTATTTTGAATTAGAGTTGACTCTTTTCTTAAAGAATGAAGATAGTAGTCTAATGACTTAAAGATATTAGACAACTCTATCTACAGATGCACTGGATGCGGCAATTGAGTATTTGAAATATGGTCCGAGGAACTCAGTTCTATCTTTCATCTTCTTTCCTAACTGTCCCTCTACCTTGTCCACCACTCGTAGCGCTGCTGGTGATCTTTGGCTTATCTGAGATGGAGATAATTGACTTAAAGACAACCAAATAGGTTATGCACACTAGACAGCTTCTCTCCGTCTTGCTTTCCCAAATGTCCTTTGGAGTCATATTCTTTTCACTTAGTTCCTTTATTCAATTTCTTTGATGAATGTTTTTTGAGGTTCTGTTATTGTGCCATGCCCTCTCCTAGTCACTCCCCCACCTCCAACTCTCTGAGTCCATAAATATGCCTTTCACTGTTGACAGGGAATAAAAGGACAGGGGTTCAGAGTGAGCTAAATGGATATGAGCCCACTTCTGCAATTCACCTACATGAGCAATCTACATATGCAGGATTATGAGGGAAATGACCAAACATTAGACTTATAAAATTCAAACACCCAAATCTATAGGATTATATAAGATATAACAGCTGATTTGTATTTGTCTGGAGCGGCATAGTAAGGACACTCAACAGTTATATAAAGAAAGACTTCAGATCTCAGTGACTCCATGAACAACTACCTCTTTTGCCAGCATACCAGAAGAACTGGCTGGTGTCCACCTACCATTACTCAATGATTTGATTAAAAATCAATAGATGGATACTGTTCCAAATGGGGAAAATTGGGAAACATTATTTCAAATTCTTGTGAAAACCAGACTTGCTGAGCTCATTGGGATTGAGATAAACACCAAATTTATTGCCTGAGATAATTATTAAACTTTGAACATAAACTATCTTTGACATCATATTTAAACTGAGCAGTTTAGTCCAATTAGTAAAGAATGTCTTCTTTGAACATATAGCATTTTCAAGAATTCTTTGTGTGGGATCAGATTGATAGCAGTAACTTTAGACCATGAGCAAGAAACTTAGTGGCCAGTGAGCCTAAGTTAATGGTGATGAAGTAATGTAGCTAGGGGTGGTGAGAATGAGGACACAACATGAACATTTTAATCAATGTCACAGACCTTACATGCAGAAATTATTGTTTTGTGTATAGACTTTACCAAAAAAATCTATAGAATTTAAAAGTTTAATATACATAGAAGTCAACACAGCTTAATATGAATATTTTGGGAAGTGAAATTATTTCTATGACAGAGAGATGCTTTCAGATATTGAAATAACTGACAGAAAAGAGATCTGAGGTACTTCTTCATCCTCAATCACTTCCTCCAGCCTCTTCTTCAAAGCTGAAACACTAAAACATTGAGTGGGATTGCTCTGTAAGCAATGCCTTCACTGTGAAAACAACTCAAGAAATTAAAATTTAAAAGATAAGATCAAACATAGACGCCCTTTGTATCCTTGTAAAGTTGAGTGTCAATATTTTTCTCACTAATTATAGTCCATAAATAACAGAGAACGGGATATTTAAAGAAATAATGTAGTTGATCTCATTGCAAAGTCTTCTTAAAATTATAAAAATATTTTTATTTTTAAAGCTCTGGTTTTATTGCGCAATATTTTCTTAGAAGTAGAGGCATCTGATGTTGATGTATATTGCCTACTGGTAAAGATTTAGTTATAGAAGCAAACACTTCAGGAATTTCACATTTATCAAATATTTTGTATGTATTTGTCTTGAAAATGTCACCAGCATTTACTTAGGGGCTGAGGCAAAGAAATGGCTGGGTCATTCATTTCTCTCTCATCACATAGGTCTATCAGTCCCTTCTCTAGTAGACAGCTCCACTTCCCTGCTCCCATCCAAAGGAAGGAGACTCCTTTGAACTCACCTTTTAACGAATCATTCTTTCTTTCTCTGATGGCCTTGACCCAAGCACCAATTTCTCTACGGTGAGATAATCTTGTGATCTGAGTTGAAAATGTGAGCACTTTCCTAAGGGAAGAAGGTGAGCTGCTAAGAAACTCAGAGGCCATCATTGGGCACAAGCCACACATATTAAGGCATTGATGGTCCAGTCATAGATTTCTCACCTTCCATGCAGAAGACCTGGGTTCAATTAATTACTGACCAATATACTCAACTTACAGCCACTACTGATCTCTCAGTGGAGGCTTGTGTGCTGCTCTGATCCTGATCAAGAAGAAAGACCCAGACAGTCTACTCTCCAAATAATCAGACCGTGAAAATCTCCAGATCAAAATGAGCTAGCTTCAGCCTACTTGCTGTGCACAGAGCTGCCATGACTTGGAGGCCAATGGAATGAAGACGAACAGCAAAAACAGCCCAGGTGGCTATTAAGAACTTGAATGGCTAATGGAACTGACAAGAGAATTTTTAGCTTCATTAAGTGTAACGGAAAAATAGGCACTCATTTTAAATGAAGAAATTCTGTTCTCAGTTTCAGTACTTTTAGTCTTTATTTTGATTTGAGTGTTTAGTCAAAGAGTTAAAACTTTCAACCAAAGACAAACTTGTAAATAAAAATATTTAATACAGATAAGAAATAAGATATAATAAACTAAGTGTAAATAATGAAAAGAAGTAACATGTAGTAGCTAAATGACCAAATAAAATTTAAAATAAGTTATTTACTTCATATATAGAATTTTATATTTAAATTTAATTTAGTATTTTATATGCAGAATATTTTAGTTATTATTTGAATTTTGTATTTAATGATACACTTTATTCAGAATTAAATATATTTATCTCATATGCTCATAAATATAAATATATAATACAAGCTATTAAAATATTAATATAGCAAATTGTATAATGTATTTTGTCATATTAATATTTAATTTAATATTTTATTTTACTCTCTTCTATAAAATACTTTAACTTAATTTTGTATTGCAAATTTTACTTTATATTAATTTTGTAAGTCATTTTAGATATACTTTAAAAATAATTTTATTGAGGGCTCTTACATCTCATGATATTCTATACTTTTAAATACATTCAAGATTGTAGGGTCATGTTTTAACTGTAAAATGTATTAAATCTATTTGCAGATTAACTATTTATAAAACTTTTCACATTTGAACTGTTCTCTTGTAAAATATACACTGGATTTTTGCAGATAGTTATTATTTTTAAAATAATGTAAAATACTTTATGAACAATTCTTTAGATTGGTTACACACCAGAATGATGACATTTTAGATCTATTGAGTTGAATAAAATATACTGTTAAAATCATTCTAACAAAACTCCAGAATTACAATTTAATAAGTGAAACACTTAAGGCAACAATTCTTAATGAGTTGGGGGTAAGGGTTTGCACAAAATATACAAAGAAGTATGAATCTTATCCAGTTCCAATTTGTTTTCCTCTCAGCATGCCTAAGCTTCCTTGAAAATGCCTAACCAAAAACAAAGTAGATGAGAGGAACTGATAATCAAGGACTCAGGTAGAAAGCAAATGTTTTGAGAATGGTGATGGCAACAAATGTACAAATGTGCTTGACACAATGGATGGATGGATGGATGGATGGATTGTGAAAAGCATTGTACGAGGCCCCAATAAAGTGATTAAAAAAACAAAAACAAAACAATAGCAACAAAAAATGAATTTCATCAGTTTCTTTTTCATATAACTACTAGGCCATCGGAAATGACAAAGGTGACTCAGGTTATTTCTTATTGGATAGTGGACATCTAAGTTATAGCATTGCTTCTACTTTGCAACCAATTCTTGGGTCTACCAAGATAGATCAGCTCTTCCTGCAGTAGGGGAATTTGAGTGACACTCCTTTCCCCCAAGGACCAGTCACTACGCTCCAGATCTTACTCTTTGTGCTAGTGCCTGAGTCCACATTTGCCTGTTCATTTCCTCGTTGGCTCATCCCTTGCATTGCTTTCTGTTCTATGATGTCTATATGCACACTTGATACGAATAATACTTGATTTAGAAAATTAGATTAGAAGAGAATATCGCAAGTGTTTACTTTAATCTTCCTGTTTTGGAGGTGAAAAAAACAGTACACGGGTTGGGAGAAGACATGCTCAAATGCACACCGCCCTGTGTTGGTGACTCCATGACCACAGCGTGTCAGGGTGCTTTTTGTTTTATCACACCAGAAGTGATTGAGGCAAAACAGAGCTCTGGGCACTATGACAGGTCATTACAAAGCAACAAACTAGCTAGCCATTAATGAAAGACAGATGATGAAGGATAAACCACATTGTTAGAAGAATGACTAACTGGAATGGAGCATGCAAGGTTATTCAATGACAAGGACCGAAGGAACATGCAAAGGTATATAGAGGCCAGTGTTGGGTGCTAGAAGGCTGCGACACGAATCCTCATTCTGCTATGGATCCACAGCCCCTGGGCCTTGTCCTTACAGCCAACGGGAGGGTGGAACTAGAAGTTTCAAGGTTTCCCTTTTGCTTTACAAGCCACATCTTAAACATTCAAATCAAGACCATTTTTGGTTTTTTAATTGCAAAAGTACTAAGCCTCACCCATCTGGGTTTAGATGGCTGAAGTTATAGACCTGAAATATGTCCTTTGGGGGGTTGAGGTAAAGGGGTACCTCATCAATTAGCAGTCTCTCTCTCTCTCTCTCTCTCTCTCTCTCTCTCTCTTCACCTCAGGTTATAGCACCAATGCAATGTTTTGTCACACACAGCTCTCTAGGTCAAGTGCATTTATATTCGGAAACAACTTGAAACATTTATCAAGTTCGTTTCCAGAAAAGGCATTCCAATTTTCTCTCTGATGATCTTGGACAGCAGAGGTTATCAAGTAGATTCCGACTCATGATGACCCCCCCACCCCTGTACCTTACAGAACTGTGCTTTCCAGTGTTTCAGTGGCTGACATTTTGGAGGTAAATCTCCAAGGCACCTCTGGGTGGACTCTAAAGTTCAACTAGTCAGCAGCCAGATGTACTAACCAGTTGCACCCCTGAAAGACTCCATCATTTGCTATAGAGGAGACTTTTTTTTTTAACGTGTGTGGACTGCCAAGAGGAGATGTTTTTAAAAAAATTATTTTAGATCATTTTATTGGGGGGCTTATGCAACTCTTATCATGATCAGTATACATCAATTGTATGCAGTCCACATTTACACATTTGTTGCCATCATTCTCGAAACATCCTCCTTCCACTTAGGCTCCTGGTATTAGCTCCCCATATTTCTCTTCCCTACCCCCCCTCCCCCATGAATCCTTAATAATTTACAAGTTATCATTATTGTGTCATATCATACACTGTCCAATGGTATCCCTTCACCCACTTCCCTGATGCCCATACCCCAGGGTAGAGGTTATATGTAGATCCCTGCAGTTGGTTCCCCTTTCTACTCCACCTTCCCTACACCCTCCCAGTATCATCACTCTCACCACTGGTCCTGAAGGGATCATCTGTCCTGGATTCCCCATGTTTCTGGCTCCTATTTGTATGAGTGTACATCCTCTGGTCTAGCTGGATTTGTCAGGTAGAATTGGGATCATGATAGTGGGTGGGAGGAAGCATTTAAGAACTAGAGTAAAGTTGCAACTTTTGTTGTTGCTACACTGTACCTTGACTGTGAAAAGCAGACATTTTATGGTATGAAACAATATCTCATTGTTATTTTAATTTGCTATTTTGTGATTTGTGAGGTTGAATTCTTCCTCCAGATATTTGTTGGCAACTTTTATGTCATCTCTTGTGAATTAACTGTATTCCTTGCCCAAATTTCTTGGATTTTTTTTTCTTAATGATTTTCCTGTGCTCTTTGTCTTTAAGCATGGCAATCCTTTCTTGTCATGTATTTGCAAACGTTTCTTGCAAACACTCTTCCCAATTTGTGACCTGCCTTTAACTTTATGAATATATTATTTTAACTTCTAAACACTAACATTTTTATATGGTCACATTTACCCATCTTTGGATTGTAAGAATCTTACATCCCTCCTTCAAATTAGATACTTACAAAAAGAAATTATGTACTTTTCTCTGAATATAATCACTTATTTTCCACACTGCTTATTAAATGATCTATCTCTTTGTCCCTATCTTCCACACTCACTTTATTTATTCTGCTGTACCCATTGTCAAAGGAGACTTTTCATCTGAAAGTCCCAACAGTGTAAGTACACTATAGCCATACATCTTGAATTATGTATGATCATTAGGATAGGTGGAAATGTGATGAAACAGGGAGGAGAGGACTGATTTACTGTCAAGTATATATAATGCCAAAAATGTGTGCGTAAAATTTCAGCTAAAAACGAAATGATACATGTATTCTATTAGAAGTTTTGCTTCGAGTAGTTGGCTTGTTGAATGCACTTCATTTACAAAGATCTCTCTTAAAAATTTCTATATCTAGCATATAGGGTACACATGGTAGGCGAGTAAGACCTACCCTGTGGCATAAAGGATATTTTTTAGTGTTGAGCAGATGTGTATCCCGACACGGGCAAATGGACCAGGGAGTCTGGTTGTGGTTTGGGTGACTTTTCCCTGATGCAGATGCCATAGTTTCTGGGTGGGCAGTGTGGAGACTGAGGAGTTTCCATGGGCACAGAAAGTCCTCGAAGCAGAGGGAAGGGGTTCTTGATTTGCTGGGTCAGCCACCCTCTGGATCAAACAGGATACCAGCTGCTCCTCTAAATTAAAACTACCCTTGCAGACCATCTGTTAAGCATGAGGAGAGTGGGGGGCTACAGACACCCCTGGACCCTTTCTTCTTTAGGAAGAAAGGTTCAGAATGACATCTGGGCTCTCAAGAGGACCTTCAAGTCATTCGAGTTCTTCGTTTCTCAGCCACTGTGGGTGTGTCCTGTATTCTTTTGAGGTTAGAATTTGCCTTAATGAAGGGGAAAAAAGCACATCCCACTCACCCAACACATGTTCAGAGGGGCTCCAGAAAAACTCCATGGTTAGTTGGGCAAAAAGGCAGCAGCGACTTCTTGGGATGACGTGGTGATTGTCAGTTAGCCTCCCTGTTGTGTCTCAAATCCTAAAATGTGTGGATATCAGTATAGCTTCAAGTTTGCATTGTGTGTGTGTGTTTCTCCTGAAGAAGGTGGTCAATTGCAAGTTGTGAGAATTAGAATCAGTGGCACAAGGAACCCTAGACCACCAGTGTCTAGCTCAGAAAAGATATGATTTGCTTATCCTGTTCTCTGAGTCTATTTACCCACTGGCCTCCACCCTCCCATTTATCACAGGGTCCCTCCCTTCCCTTAAGACATAGTTCAAAACTCTTCCCAAGTTAACACCAAACAAGAGAATGTTCCATGTGTCTTTCTCATGCACACACCCTGCCTGACCCAATATTCTATGTGAAAATCTAAAGAAATTGTGTTCATTTTGCAAAATATTTTAAGCTTACTCTTTTCTATCTAAATGTTCCCTAGCTCCTGGACCAACATAAAATTTCTTCATCCAAACACACTTCCTAGTATCCAGTTTTGATGATCTTGAAAATATTCTTCTCTGGAAATACTTGAATTTGAAATAATAGCAAAGACTCATTTATTGGTGATGGTTTAGTTACAAACTCATCTAAAATAGGACAATGGAGGTTGGCTTTTGAAATGTACTGGGGTGAGAACTGGAGAGAGGTAAGGTTTCCTTAAGGAGTATTCTCTTCAACTCACCCCTTAGCACCCTAGGATTCAACAACAGACAATCAGTATTCACTGGATTGTAAATAACAAATATATTATTACTTGAATTAGTTTAAGAACATATGGTAATTAATTAAAAATTTCAAATCAAGTTGTATGGTTGGTTTGGGGGCACAATTGAATATATGTATATATACATATACACACACATATATATCATTTCCCATTGGCGTTCTCTGAAAATCATTATAGTGCTAAATAACCTGAGACCTTATTTTCAGTAGGAACTCATCAAACTGCCCAGCCCTGGAAGTAGACAATAAAAACAGCCCTTCTCCAACCATATAGACTGGGAACAGGAGAAGAATGGAAAATGGATGGGAAGAAAAATGTTATTCTCAGGTGTGGGGAACTAAGTCAGAAACACAATTCATGTCACCTCAACAGATAGCAGACAGGCAGAGGGCAAGGAGAGTTCTCATTCTGCTTTGGAAGAATTAGATATCATTCTTTTCTGTGGATAAACAAATAAAATCATTGGAATAGAAAAATGGATCAACATCAGAATCTAGAGGTAAATTGGCACATAGGAGTGTGAATGGGTTAAAATTCTGTCCCACTCCTCTCTATGGCTTCTGTCCTCCCTCTTTCCATAATTTGATTATGTCCAGTCTCTCTCTCTCTCTGTCTCTCTCTCGATTCTTGACATCCTTGAAGCCCATTCCTAAAGGCTAGGAGAGTGAATGCGATGTTTTAGGGGTGCTTTGCCTTATGCCAAATCCCCTCTTCTCCTCCAAGGCATCAGCTTATATTCCATTCCACAGTGTTGCTTTGTTTCTATTATATTGCCTCACTCTGAATGTCAATGTGAGAGGGCAGTAATGACTACATTGACTGGTCCCCTCTGATATTATCAAGTTAGGACCATGTGCATTAGTTCATCCTCATGAGAATTAACATGACACAGCAGAAAGAGCCCTACTTTGGGGACTTATAAAAGTTATATTCTAATTCTGGCTTAAAAACAAATGAGCTAACATATTTTAGGAATGTCTCTGAGTCAATTACTTTTTTATATTTGATTAAAATGTCCTCAAACTATAAGGTTCCTTCATGATTTGGTCTCAGAGCCCACTATATCTGTTCCGACTTCTCTCTCTGAAAATTAAAGAGAATGAAGCTTATGTCTTAAATTAATTCCCTGAGAAAAGAGGCATTGCTTCTCAACCTCTCTAATAATACAATTCCTCATGTGGTGGTGACACCAAATCATAAAATTATTTTGTTGCTACTGTAATTTTATCACTGTTATGAATTGGGTAACCCTTGTGAAAAAGTTGTTTGACCTTCAAAG
>PVJH01006294.1:0-103131 GCA_004026705.1 Nesogale talazaci
TTATTTGAATGGTGAAAATTGCCCTGCCAGCCCTATTGACTTACAAAGGACTTTGGAATGCATTTAATCAAGAAAGAGATGGGGTCCCTCGAAGGTAGTGGATTCACTAACCCTGGAGCTTCATCTCAACCCTAGTGACACCTCTGAAGTCTATTTGACGCAGGCATTCCATCTTTATCCACAAGTTTTACGGCGGCGTGACCCCTTGACGAATGGCGTGCAGTAATTATGTGTACTGTTCCTATCCATGGTGACATCCAGGGAAGAGGCCTTTTCACGCTTGCTATTTTGAAATGCACCGGATTGAGTGACCCCTACCCATGGCTGCAGGAAGGAAATGGGGCGGGAGAGAAGAGCAGGTGGAAATGTGAATGAAAAGATGATGGGATGAGGCAGGGGAGCGTGTAAGACAGAAACAAGGGAAGGGGGTGGGGTGTCAGTGCGGGTGTTGAAGGGAGCGCAAGAGGCCAGACACTGCGAGCAAGACCACGGGGGTCACTCACGGTTGAGCTGCCGCCTGCGGATCCTGTCCCTCCACGGCCTGTTCCGGATCCAGTGCAGTCGGGAAGGTAGCACCATAGTTCCAGAGAGATGACTAAGGCTTGCTCATGGCAGGGGAACAAAGAATTCCTCGGTCCTTCTGGAAGTCGAGTCCAGACGCTAGGGACAAAACAAAAACCAACTAGCCAAACAAACAAACAGCAAAAAGTCTGCTTCTTCTTTTTTTATATCCCAAACATCTGTTTAGTTGATCTTCCTTGCTTTTTCATTTGTAGACTTTCTTTCCCTTTCCGTCTTTGACTCCCGACGGGCACAGCAGCAGCTGCCACGCTGGGCTGCCCAGGGCGAGCCTCTCCCAGCATCCTGTGCCATGTTTTATGCATGAACGTTTCTTCGAGCAGAGACATCGCCGGCTCCTGTGTCTGCCCCGGAGTTAAAGGTGCCTGCCTGTACGACGATGGGGGAGGGTGGACAGGTGTGCGTCTCTGCAGGAGAGAGGGACCTGTAGAGAGAATTTACCCGTGGAGGCAGCAAGGAAGAGCAGAGTTTGGCTTCCAGGAACACGGAGCCCGAGTCAGGATGCCATCCCTCCCATTAAAACCAGTAGAAACCAATTGTCAGTCAATTTGACTTTGACTCAGGGGTGAAGTGGGTATGCATTGGGCTGCTAAGGAAGGCTTTCTCCTCCCATAAAAAGATAGTAAAATCTATATATTTTTTTTTAAAAAAAAGGGAGAGGGAAGAAGGAGCTTATGCCAGGGGCTCAAGTGGGAAATATTTGGAAATGAATATGGCAACATGTGTACAAATATGCTTGATACAAATGATGTATTGTTATAAGAGCCCCCAATAAAATTATTGAAAAAAAGAAGAAAAAGATAGCCTCAGAAGCCCACAAAGGCAGTTCTACCCAGTCCTACAGAGAATTGACTCGGTAGCAGTGAGTTCAATTTGGGTTTCGGTGTTCTGGTGCCACTGTTGGCTAAGTGTTGAACTATGAACTACAAGATCACAGTTCAAACCCTCCAGTCACTCCTTGGGAGTAAGAGGGGACAGTCCATTCTCATAGAACTTTACAGCCTCAGAAACTCTCTCTTGGGCCCTTATGAGTCAGAATTGACTTATTAATAACATAATTATATATTCTTCTTTGATGATTATGCCCTCTGTCATTTTCTTTTACAGTTGGTTCTGGACACTCTGTGTCTACAATGGAACTAGGCATGGGGAGAATGATGCATAATGGAACTTTTTTTTGTTTTGCAAGCAGTATCAACCCTTCTTTCCTCTTCATTAAGTCACACCTTCCTCCAGCTTCTGGCAGTGAGTCAGTCTATTTTTCTGTTGCACATCATTCACAGCGGTGCATGAGGGAGCATAGTGGGCTGGAGGGGGCGGAAAGTACACTTTGGTCTAAAAGGAGAGACAGTTAAAGAGTTTGTATTTCCTCTTCTCTTGTGAATTCAAACACAAATAGTGCCAACTTCCGTGTTGCCATTGTGGGAAGATTGGAGAGCCAGGGGATGGAACAAGAAAGAGTAGCCATGCAGTCAACTTTTCTTTTTTAATTAATTAAATTTTAAAATTTTAATTGTGGTTAAAAGAAAAATAAGCACCGTAACTGTAGCTCTTGGTCACCCTTCAGACCTGGAACTGAGCTCACCCTCGTGTTAGAATAATTAGCAAAATTTGTGTGCACTGTTAAATATGCAGATGGATTTGAACAGCTGACCTTGTGATTATAAACCCGATGCTTACCCAACAGGGCCACCAGGGTCTCCTAAAGCCCACTCACTGTCATCATGTTGATTCTGACTCATAGTCACTCTATGGCAAGAGTAGAATTGCCATTATGGGTTTCCAAGACTGGGAATTCCTGGCTCTTTTCTCCTTGGAAGTAGGAGTCTCTCTGCTCGCTCCCTTGGAGATGCTCTACTGATAAGACACATGCACTATGCTGATAGACCTTTAGGCCCTAGGAACTGGAGAAACCATGTGAAGACCCATGCCAGCCCTGAGATGCTTGCAATGAATGCCAAAGACTTTTTACTCTGTGTCCTGTGATCGTTTTGCATTTAGTATCGTTGCATGTGTTTCCTGAGTCCGAAGAGGATTTTATTGATTATTATGGGGCATATTGGACTTATGGACTTAGATTTGCCTCAGTTGGGATGCTTTCTTTCTTTTTAAAAATCATTTTATTGGGAGCTCATACAACTCTTAGAACAATCCATCCATCCATTATATGTCAAGCACATCTGTACATATGTTGCCCTCATCATTCTCAAAACACTTGCTTTCTACTTAAGCTCTTGGTACCAACTCCTTATTTCCCCCCTCCCTCATGAATCCTTGATAATTTATAAATTATCATTATTTTGTCATATCTTACAATGTCTTCCTTCACCCACTCCCCTATTGTCTGTACCCCAGGGAGAGGGGTATAATTGATTTTTCCTTTCTACTCCACCTTCCTTCCACCCTTCTGGTATCGTCACTCTCAACACTGGTCCTGAAGGGATCATCTGTCCTGGATTCTTTATGTTTCTGGTTCCTATCTGTACCAGTGTACAACTTCTGGTCTAGCCATATTTGTAAGGTAGAATTAGGATCATGATAGTGTGATGGTAGGGTGGGGGGAGAAGGAAGCATTAAAGAACTAGAGGAAAGTTGTATGTTTCATCATTGCTACACAGCACCCTGACTGGTTCATCCCCTTCCCACAACCCTTTTGTAAGAGGTTGTCCCATTACCAACCGATGGGCTTTGGGTCCCCAAACGGTATTCCCCCTAATTTACAATGATATAAGTCTTAGTTCTGTGATACCTGATAACTTGTAGTCACACAGACTGGTGTGTTTCTCCCATATGGGCCTTGTTGCTTTTGAGCTTGCTTACTTTCAAGCCTTTAAGATCTCAGATGCTAAATCCTTTGATAGTCAGGCATCAACAGCTTTCTTCACCACATTCGCTTATGTACACCTCTGTCTTCAAAGATTGTGTCAGGAAGATGAGCATCATAGAATGCCAATTTAATAAAACAAAGTGTTTTTGCACTGAGGAAGTACTTGAGTGGAGGCCTGATATCCATCTGCTGCCTTAATACTGATCCTATAAATGTATGCACATAGCTCTATTTTCCCTATCATCATATATAAATATATTTACCTATCGACATGCCTACCTTAAGACCTCTATAAATGCCCTTTGTTTCCTATTTCTTTCCTCAAACTTCCTCTTGTCCCACTACCATTTTGACCCTTCATTTGGGTTTCAGTCATTTTTCTTGATCACCTTACCCTTGGTCAATCCTTACCAGGCCTCTCACACCCTGCTTGCCACTGATTTTTGATCTCTTGTTGTTCCAGGATACTTTCTTAATGTACACTTACCCTTTATATAAAAGTCTCTAATACACATATGAGTTTCTATGTGTTTGTTTCTCTAGCTTACTCAGACGAATGCACCAGGTCATGTGGTGCTCATTCTACGTCTAGGTCTCAGGAACCCCCTCACCATGTTCCACAGTGGCTGTGTCATGATTTGCCACCATGTTTTATTGCCATTATTTCTGGTGAGATTTGCAAATTGACAGATCCGTGGCTTGGACGAACCAAGATGTCCATTTCTGATGGGACGTTCAATTGTTCCTTTTGTTGAGGACGCTCTCACAAATACCCGAAGTAACACATCTCGCAGAATGTTAGCCTCCTGGGAGTGCTTTCATTAGTGTGTTGACCATCAGTTTTACTCTTCTCTAGGCCTTCACTGCTATCATGTCTACATAAATTGCAGAATTTCAGGGCTGGAACACATAGACTCTGCTAGGAGGGGCATGTGGGCGGGTGAGAGGGAAGCCACAAAGGCAACATTATGTGATCCTCTCTTCATTTTTCTTCGGCTCATTTTCAGGAAAGTAAAGCTCAATGTTGGACTCCGGAGAAAAAGCAGCAGCAGGTTGGCTTCTACTTTGAAACAATCCTGAGGAGAAGCAGGCCCTCCATTACTCCGTGGAAAATGGAAACCGCTGAGCTGCAGCACACAGCGCTACGTTTTAAAGAGAACCACCACAGACACGTGGGTGCTATGTGAGAATAAAAGCTGATCAAACACTAGGAGGGGAGACAGAGCCCAGCACCTGACTTACAGCTCTGTGACAAGCTGGCACACACAGAACAGCTCAGTTGAAATTCACATGTGATTGAGAGTCATGTTCCTGCTGTGGTGACCAGGTCACCTGTTGACCCAGGTTTCTAGACATGTGTGTGCGAAGAAGCTTCAAAAAGTTCATGGAAACATGGAACTAACAAATGAAGGCACGTTCTCTTGAGCATTTGAAGCCATCCTAAGCGATAGAGAGATGGGAATGGCCTAGTTATCAGAGTGTAACAGAAGGCCGTTTTAGTAGATTTACATGATAACTATGGCTGGAATGAAAAAGCTTGTCATTTGATCTCCATTTGGATACTCTGAGCTTGATCTGGTTTTTAATATTTTCTGGCTTTTCATTTTCATTTCCTTTTATGCTGATTGGGGCTTACCTATAGTGCATTTTGTGATTATTTGCATAGTTCTTGACCGTTGTTATGTATCTTCCTTTGTTTTTCAGTATATGAACTCTGGATTGGGTGAATCTATAAAGACATATGCTGGCATAAAAGTTCCTGGGGGAAATGGCAGGGGAGGGAAGAACTCCAGGCTGCACTGAAAGCTTTGGCAAAAACACCAAAACAGAAGAAGGCTCCAGAACTTGACACACAGGGCAATGTTACACACTTGATGCACTACCAATTGAAATATGTCAAGAAGCTCAGGCAGCACTGAAAGCAATCACTTTTCTATACACACAAAAAAGTGAAAAACAGAGACCCAACAACCAATTAAAAGAGATCCATATCTGTGCCCATTGTGAGGAAAAGTAACATAATGGAGTGCAGAAGCACCTAATAATATATGCTCATAAAGTCATGTGGGGTTGAAACTGCTTGCATTGTACCTAACAACAGCAACACCATTGAAAGGCCAGATGAGAGGCCATGTTGACCTTGGGCACCTCTTCTCAGTCAAGTTGGAGTCAAAGGTTATAAAAGAGGCCTTCCAAAAGGCCTTCTGTTGTCTTTTAATTCCATGCATTCACAGTTGTTTTTGAGATTTCCTTATGTATATAAAGTCAGAGAAGAAGACAAGCTATATTCTTCTCTTTTTCTATTACAGATTGAAATGTGTCCTTTGAAAATGTGTGCTTAGGTCTTAATCCCTATTGCTGTGAACTTCATTCTGTTTAGAAGTGTGGCCTCCTATGTTCTCTGATGAAGTCATGCTAGTGTAATAGCTACCCACCCACTATCACGGAATCAAATTCAACTCAAGGTGACGCTATGGAGAGTAGAACAGAGTAAAACTGATCACTCATGGAGCGTGTGTTCCAAAAAGCTTAGCCAAATCTGAGTGGGAAGAAAAGTAGGTTGGACACAGATGTCAGGTACACCTACTCCAGTGAAGGCAAATGCTGTGTGAGAACCATCTCCAAGGCAAATAGTCAAGGTCCACCAGAGCTATCAACAAGGAAGGTCTCCAAGACCAAGACTGCATTTGACTTTTAGCCTCCCCAATGGTGAGAAGATGCATTTCAGTTCTGTAAGATCACCCACTTGCAGTATTTCTGTTATAATAGCACCAGAAAAGGGAGACAGCTTTTTCCCATCTTTTCTGACTCATTCTCTTTCTCTGCCTTCCTCCTCCCTTCCTTTGTCCTTTCACCCTCCCTCCCTTCTTCCATCCTTCCCTTTGTACACATCGCTCTATGTGAAGACCAGAAAAACAAGGACCTCTGTGGACTGGTGTGGTGGTCATGTGCTTATGTTAATTTCATGATTGAGATGTAGGAGTGGAGTCTAGCCTGTTAATCGAGATAGCCATTGAGTAGCCAAGGAGGCCTCCGTGTGGGCATGGCTTTCTCCTGAGACTTCTGGGAAATCTGGCGATATTTCCCTCATGGAGGTGAGAAGCTTTCTCCCCAGTTGTTGGGAGTTAGTCTCAGAGACAACAAACTATAGACAAGACAAGATGGCAACATCCGAGGAGCTGGAGAAGCCAGAGGAGAAGCTGCACAACCTTACCCTGATGGAACCAGACCTCTGAAGCTGGAGAAACCATGTGGAGACCCATGCCAGCACTGAGTTAATTCTACCACTAATGGATGCTGTTGATGGACCCTGAGTCCTGGAAGTGAAGAGCCATGGAGAGACCCCTCCCAGCGCCTGGACTCGGCACCCACTAGCCTGTGACTTCGTGAGTTGAAAGGAGACTTTATAGACTGGTGTCAGGCATATGCACTAATATCAGACTTATGACTGTGAACTGGACTGGGTTGGGATGCTTTCTCAATGTTCCATTCCTTCTGTATATAAACCTTATCCTTATATCCATATGTGTGTCTATGACTTTGTTTCCCTAGTCTACCCAGACTAACACAAGTTGCCACACCACTCTCCTTCCTTTTTTAAAAAATTGTGCTAAAATATGCAAGAGTACGTTAAAAAGTATTCCTACAAAATCAGAGATACCTTTACTAACCCAAAATATCAGAATATGAAGCTATTATTTCTCCACATAGCCTCCATCTAAGTTTAGATACTTCTGAAAGTGCTATTTCCATCTCTAACTCTTCCACAAGGAGCCTTGGGTTATATGTTGGACTGGTTACCTTGAGATTAGCAATTTGAAACCACCAGCCCACTAAAATCTTTTCTGTTTGTTTGTTTGTTTGTTTGTTTTGGGTATCACTGCCCTCTGGTGGTCGTGGGAGCTACCCAGCACTGCTCCTGAAAGCCGCCCTTGATTTGAACTGCCAAGCCCGCGCGGGCCACAGTCCCGCACTCAACCACTTATGCCACCAGGGCTCAGCCTAAAATCTTTTATTAAGATTTATAATCTCACATGGGAGAAGAACATTATCATCAGTCACTGAAGGATGGAATCCCTATAATCTGGAGTCAAAGGTGGGATCAGTGTGAAAGCCTAAATTGTGAGAATCCAGAGTGCAAAATGCGATGAGTGACAGTGAAAACCCAAGATTCATTTGTGGAACTACACAGGAAATAAGCCTCCAGAGAACTCCCCCTATCTAAAATTCAGTATTGGGAGGAAAGTGGTCACTAAACAGAATGGTTGGGAGAGAGGTGTATAGAAGACAAAAGCATAAATCTGACCTGAACAGTTAAAATTTGTCAATAGATGCCACCTATGATGTAGACTGGACCTGATCTGGTTTCCAAAATTTTCTGCATTTTTGGTTTTATGGGTTTTTTTTTGTTCATTTGGGCTTTGTGCATTTGTAGAGGAGTGTATCTCAGAGGTGTTATGTCAATGGAGGTCACCCTCTTAAAGCTTTCCCCATTTTTGGTATATGAAACCCAGGACTGATGTACCTAAATGTACAATAAATAGAACAAGGGGTTCAGTACAGGTGGGTTCAGTGGTGGTGGTGGAGTAAAAGAGAGACAGCTTCAAGGAGTTTACCTAGAAAAAGAATGGTTGGATATTGGATGGTGGTAGCAATTGTACAGTTCTACTTGACATGATTGAAATTTGTTATATGTATTAAATCCCAACTAATAAAAAAGAAAATGGAAAAAAACAAAAGATTTACAATCTCAAAACATACAAGAATGATTCTACTGTGTCCCATAGTCGCCATGAATCATAATTGACTGGATGGTGGTGAGTTTTAATCCTTATCTGAAGCAATCTTCCGTTTATGCCATGTCAAAAATAGCTGTTTTGGTATCTTCAAGGAATGCTGTTAAGACCCCCAATGCTCTATCTTTTGATAGCCAGGCACTATCAGCTTTTTTCACCACTTTTGCTTATGCACACATTTGTTTTCAGCAATCGTGTTGGCTGTATCCTCAAGGAATGCAAACTGTGTTCATGTGAAATATTTTTTGATTTTGAGGAACAAGGAGAGATCTGAACAAGGAGAACGGGCTGGAGGGTGGATGGGGATAAGTTTTCCCAACAAAATTGCCATAAGAAAACCCATGCTACTACCCTCAAAGAATGAACCAATGGGGCTGAGCCCCAGTGGTGTAAGTGGTTGAATGCCGGACTGTGGCCCACTGGTTGGCGGTTCAAATCCAGCAGCAGCGAGGCTGGGTAGCTCCTACAACCACCAGAGGGCAGTGATTCCACCTACACCCGCCTCCCCCAAAAATGAATTGATGTATTGTCCTGATGAGAAAAAAAAAGCCCTTGGTACGACTCTCCTGGTCTTTCCCTCCCCAGTACAGATTTCCATTTTCATAAAACTGCGTAATATGCCTTTATGGTTACCCTGAGTCCTTTGATAAACTTTACCAGGACTAGTCCTTGAAATACCCAACAGCTGTTACTATAACCATCTGAGCTGACCACTCTGCTTTTTTAATTTAATTGATCTAGCAGATCCTTCAAGAGTCACTGTTCTGCTTTTTATTTCCTTGAAGGTACCCTAATAAGACTCAAAGAAGTATGTTACTGAGAGAATGTGTCTGCAGCGACAGGTCACACAGACATGTCTACACACATTTAGTTTGGGATAAATGTATGCATGTATGAACCAGCTTTCTAGTGGGGATACTTTTTGACTCATCTTTGTGCATCACAAAGTACCATGGGGTTTTTGAGGACAGATTTTTCAGACCTAGATCGCCAGACCTTTCTTTTTGGTTTCTTTGGGTGGACTTGAACCTTTAGTCTTGAGGTTAATAGCCAAGCCCATTAACCATTGTACTACCTGGGGCTCTGAAGTGCTGTGAAATGCAGTGGGGAGTGAGAATCATGTGAGCGAAGGTGCAATGATAGGTAGGTTTTGAATGGAGAAAAAGAGAGAGAGAGAGATTGGCACAGGAGTGCAGTGTGGAAAGACAGTTGGAAATAAAAGAGCCCTTCGCAGACTGGGAAGCTTATTTGGGACATCCACAGCCTTCTCCATCTCCTGGGTGCTGTTCTGCATTGAATGCCCCATGGAGAGATAGGCTCCAGTCCTAACTCCTGCTACCCATACCTGTGGCCTTCTTTGAACAAAGTCTTACAGAAGTCCCATGGGTCCGTAGCTAACGTGAGTGGCGTGCTTAGAAAAGAAGAGACAAGAGACACGGAGGGAAGAAGCAGAGCTGAAATTCTGAGCAGCCGCAATTCAAGGAACAGCTGAGCCTACCAGAGCTGGGAGATGCCAAAAGGATGCTGCTGGCCAAGAACCTTCAGACAGCAGTGAGTCCCTGCCTGTGGACTTCTCGCGAGCGCATTGCTGCTCCGAAAACTCATCCACTTTGGGAGACTTTGTGATGTCTATGAAACAAATAGTACTAGAGAGCTCAGCGTTCAGTCTCCTCCTCCTCCTCCTCCTCTGCAGAAAACGGTTATTCTTTCTTGTGCTTCCTCCCGCCCTACAGCTGCTTGATGGGAACCTATCAAGGATACATTTATCTCAGAGGGTGCTGCCATCTGAATGGGCCAAAATAAGATGATGTCTGGAGAGGCCAGAGGCTGCCCATTGAGAGCCTGGGGCAGGAGAGGAGACTTGATGGAAACACCATGTTCCAGGGAGTGTTCTTCAGGCCTGGAGCTGAAACGAAGAAGCAAAGCAGCAGGGGATGAATGGAAGCAGATGATTACATAAAGAGGCAGAAAAGCTCCCAAGAAAATGAAACATTCCAGTGAGCGGGTCAATGTGTTTTTAAATGTAACAACCAAACAAGGGAAAAAGCACTGTGCTACAGCTTACTATATGCCTCACATCGTGCTATTGTGGACATTATCCTCCAGGCAGAAATCCAAGTTATAACACAGCTGTGCTTAGTACCAGCAGATTCTGAGCCCAGTCAGCTAGCTGATGTGAGTGCCTTGCCCACCAATTTAGGAAAGCCACTTTTTTTTCTGGTTTGGCTACTGCTCTCCAGCTTGAGCACTGAACCCTTCCTGCCTCAGCAAACTAGGGTGGGTGACCCAACAGTACTGCAGGTCTACTTCTGGAATATCAGCTTCGAAACCCCCATGAAGCCCAGTTCTTCTCCAAAAAAACAGTTAAAGCCAGTAAGATAGCAATGGTGGTCTTGCTGGTTAGGGTACAAGGAAGAGAAGACAGGAGGTTATTTAAAACTATTGGCAAAGCTATGCCCAGATTCCCAATGGCAGTCATTGGACTCAAACTACTGATGCCGCCCGTTCTGGTGGAATGGTTACATATTGGGATGTTAACTCCCTGAGACCAGCAGTTCAAAACCACCAGTAGCTTCACAGGGCCAAGATGAGGCTTTCTGCTCTCACAAAGCGTTCCAGTGGCAGAAACTCACAGAGGCACATCTCCCTTGTCCAACAAGGTCGCCATGATGACCCAGAACCGAGTCAATGGCAGTGAGCTTGTTTGTTGCTTTCTCTGAGGCTATCAGAATTCTAAGTTGCTGACTTTATTAGCTTTACTCAGGAAATCAGACATGTTAGTCACATCGCTTTATAAATAATCTTAGAAATATAAGCTACAATTGCATTTGATGTGAGGAATTGAGTAATTGTTGACGTAAGTTCTTGAGGAATGTAAATATTCTGTCAAATATTTCTTGCTCAGGAAAGATAAGCAAAAGAAGATTAAAGAATATTCCATTCTAGTGATTGACTTCTGAAAAATAAGTCCTCGAACACCCTTTGAGGTACAATTTTATTCTGGGAAACATGTATCTTCCAGTATACACACATACACATGGATGTATATATTTGTATATGTATGCATCTAAACTAAAGAGACCAGATTTTAAGCGGGACACTATTGACGGCGGTGGAAGGGGAGGGTCTTTATTTAAAATCGGTCTATATGGAGCAACAAAAATGTTCCTAGAATGCAAATATAGTATTATATTTATTTAATTTTAAAGTGCCGGAGGACACGGGACAAACTATTAAAAAGCAGGACGTCTGGTCACCTTAGTGTAAACATGCATATGGGAACCCTGGGGTATGGTGGTGACCCACTGGACTGTGATCCACCAGGTCGGCAGTTCAAAACCACCCGCAGCTCCTTGGGAGAAAGACGGGGCCTTCTACTCCCGTAGAGAACAATGGTCTCAGAAGCCCACAGGGGGCCGCTGTCCTTGGATATGGAGAGGCACAGAGGGAGGAGTTAAAACATTTCTGGAGTCATTCCGTTATCTTCTCCTTCCTTGTTCCACGAGATCGTCCATAAGTTTAAACATACACATATTTCACGCTCTGTGATGATGATTGCATCTTCTCTTGAATAGTCAGCTGGAGCCCTCCTGGCCCAGTAGGTTAGGAGTTTGACAGCTAATTCTAAAGTCGGTGGTTCAAGCCCACCAGCTGACTGTTGGTGGCCCTGTCGAGATTTACAGTCTTGGAAATCCCCACCCTGCCCGATAGGGTCACTCTCAATCAGAATCGACTTGATGGCACTGGGTCTGGATGTCATTTTGTTTTAAGACACAACAACTTTAGAGTGAAATTCTGTTTAATCCTCTGCAAAGCTTTTAATTTGTGTTTACCACAGGAAAATTCTATTTATTCAATCGACTGTAGAGTAGAAGCATCCCAGGAAGTGGAATGTATAAAGGTCTTAAGCTACGAATGAAGTCCTCTAGCTACCTGGCTGGAGTTAACATCCCTGACACTAGGCACCAGGCACATGATCAGCTTCTCTGTCAGGTAGAGGTCCTTTGGACAGCTCTTCCTGCAGCTGTTGAAAGCCACTCGGCCCTAATCCCTATAGAACACAGAGCTCAGATCCTTTGCAGCTGTGGGGTGTACGGATGCCTCATTGTCTCTCCTTTACATTGCCTACACCTGAACAGGCTCCTTTCTCCTGGGTCTTACTGACTCTCCCCTTCCCGGGAGAACCACAGAGTGGGGTTGCCATGGAGATGCCTAAGGCCACTGACTGACTTCCCTCACCTTATTGAGGCATCGCCTATTCTGACAAGACAACCTCCGTGTCCAGTCTGTGTGAGACCCCCCCCCCCCACCCCAGACATCTGGTCTGGCTATGAGAGAACGCTCCACCTGGGGGAAGAACTGCAAGCACGTTTCTTTTCCTTTCTCATTTCATCGAGAGCAGGTGTCCATGCTCAGAACAACGTCATTGCAAACAATGGAGTGCCTGAATGACAGGAAAGAAGTTAGGGATGGTTTAAGCAAAGTTTCAGCCTGGTGTCTGAGGGATGAGGACCAACAGTCATCGGCAAACCAGAAGGCAGCCTGAATCAGTCTCTGTCTGACCCTGGCTTGATCTGGGAGAAACAAGGTATCTAACACAACACAAGCACACTAACCCCTGAACCCAGCCTTTCACACTGCGTGACCTTGGAGAATGTCTGACGTCGTCTGGATCTCAGATGAGAATAGCTATAGCTTGTAGGGCTGTGTTCAGGATGACATGAGCTCAGCCATGTGCAAAAGTGCTGTGCACACCTCAGCGCCCCCAAGTCCACTCTGACTCACAGCAATGCTTCAGATAGGGTGGAGTTGCCACCCCGCCCCCACCCTCTTGCCAGCTGGAAGAACAGTTTTAGCTTTCGGGGGTGGGGGGGGTGGGGAGAGGGAGGTCCTTCCTGCCAATCCTGCCTGTTTGGCCACTAAACCTGGGATGAGCAATATGTGAAGGCAGGACAGGAGATGACATTTCCAGGACAAGCTGCCACCTTAGTTCATTCTCACTTAGTTCGCATCCTCATTTGCCTTGCAGGGATTGCTACTGGTGACTGTAGGGAGAAGCGTTTGGGAGGGACTTCAAGGAGAAACATTCTCAAATGACAGGATCACACGGGACTGAGGCCAACTGAAGAGTTCCTTTGAGCCGAGTCGGTTAATTCTTTGAACTGGACCAGCCTCAGTCCTAGACAGAGTAGGCATTCGCTGATGGACTATGATCTAAGAGTCTCCTGTGCCGAGCCCCGCTTCAAAGCATTCCAGCCACCTCACATTGGCACTCAAAACTGGAATTCTGCCCTTATAAATGAGTTTGTTTGGGCTGAAAATGTGTGTGTTGTTAAAATGTAAACCTTCTGAGAGCAATAAGGCCTCTTTCTATTTCATTCACCCACACTCTTTTGGTGGCATGAGGCAGCACTTAGCTCAAACTGGCATAAACATGATCCAGGATTGCATTCACTCAGTCACCAGGGTGGATGGATTCCAAGCACAGCTAGTCAAAACAGTATCATCCCTCTATCTTTCTGCAGTCACCAGCTCATCTGCTGCTACTGTTGGCTGCCATGAGCTAGCCCTCAGCTCATGGTGACTCTGTGCACAACATGACTTGACTCTTGTGACCCACAGGACCTCCATCCACTGGCTTTTGGAAGGAAGTCACCATGCTTCTTTTCTTAGTCTTCATTTGGAAGCACTGCTGGCCCTGTTCGGCAGCATAGGATGGGCTTTCAGCTACAGACAAGGAGAACATTGTCTGTTGGGTGGGAACTGAAACTAGGTTGCTAACAGGAAAGGCCAGAATTCTACCACCAAATCACCACTATCTCCTTCTTTTTGAGGTCATTTATCCCCAACCTTGGCAGAGTTGACCTCTAGCAGCTTCCTTCTTTCTTAGCAACCACAAAGGAATATGTGTCTCTTTTATTGTCATTCCAGCACAAATCTCAGGACTGCTTCTCATTGGCTCATACTGAGTAATATGCTCTTCCATGAACCAATTACTGTGGTTCTTGTTGATGGGCCCATGGCTGGGAAAGAGGCAGGCTCCCCAACCAAACCACATATAACAGGAATGGAAAGAGTGGTTAAGCAAGAAAATGTCTTTGATGAGCCCAGAGGATGGATATTATGAAGGCGAAACTAACACCTGTCCACCACTCTCATTAGCAATTGTCCTACCACCAAGAGTAGTTTTCTAGAGGAAAAAGACCATGAGAGGTTACAAAAGTAAGCCCAGAGTGAAGGGCACTATGTTGAGACAGTAGGCATGGAGGTGGTGCAGATCTGCATTAGGGCTCCTTGAGGAGTGAAGGGCAACCTAGAGGTTGAGAAAAATTTAAGATGTATAGAAGTAACAATAGGACCCCAGGTCATGACTTGCCCTCCAGTCATGGGAGAAAGATGAAGCTTCTACTCCTGCAAACCTTCACCATCTCAGAAAACCACAAAGACAATTGCACCCCACCTACTGGGTTGTTATGTGTCAGAGTCAACAAGTGGGAAATTGTAGAGGCAATAGCAGTCCATTCCATACTATTTAGAATATAGTTCTTTATGCCTTCCACTTCATTTTGATGACTTCCAATTCCCCTAGACTCATACTTCATATATTGTAGGTTCTGATTGTTAGTGGACACTTGCAGACAGTTCTTATTTAGAGTAATGCCTCCTCAGCAGCTTTAGTCAAATCACTGCCTTAAGGTTGACACTGCTTTGTGGAGGCAAGTCTTTCACAGCGACAGTTTGAATGCCTTCCAACTAGAGAGATGTATCTTCTGCCACTCTCTCAGGCAGGGTTCTGCTGTTGTTCCTAAGGTTTTGAGTGACTCACTTCTCAAAGGAAGTCTGTCTGTTCCTTCTCCCTAGTTTTGTGTGGATGTTTTGCTGAAACTGGTGCATCATATGTGTCAGTGGTGGCATGGCTTCCAGTATGACAGTACTGTGTAAGTCACCTGAGTATGAGAAACTGTTAAGTGGTAGCGAATTCAAGATGAATAAGAATGGATAGTGTTAAATTCATCGTTAAACAGAACAGCTTTAGACATACTGTCTATGAGAGGATAGTATCTGTGTACCTCTTGTGTTAGTCTGAGTAGGCTAGAGAAACAAATTCATAGACACTCACATGGGTATAAAAAAGTGCTTCATATACAAGAGCGGTTGAATATTGAGGAAACGTCCCAGCCTAGACCAAGTCCATAAGTTAGATACTGCCCCATATGTCTGATAACGATATATATAATGTCCTCTTCAGAATCACAAAACACATGCAATGACTCTGAGTGCAGGGTGATCACAAACACAGGAAATTATGCTGAATGCAGGATGATCTCAGGCCAGCGGATAGAAAGTCTTCAGATCCAGAGGTGTCATAAGCATCTCATCATTGGTAGGGGTTTCCACTGGCTCCTCTCATTTCCAGGGCACAGGGTCTACCAGCGTAGTGCATTGTGTCTTATCAGTAGAGCGTCTCAGAGAAAGAGTAAGGGGAGATCTTCTAGTCAGCTAGGATGTATCACATAAACTAAGCAGAGAAAGAGAGGTGTCTCCACCTCCAAGGAGGAAAATCAGGAATTCCCAGAATTCCCAGAAGGCCATGTCCACATAAAGACCTCGTTGCCTATGACCCAATTGACAGACTAGACTCCACGCTTTCAGTCTCAATCCTCTCAAGTCCCAAATAGACACCAGATTATGTAAATACCACACCTAGGCAGATAGTTGTTATGAAGTTTTGCACACCAAGCTCTAAAGCCAATGATAAAGACATTGATGAATTTTACTAATTTCTTCAGTCTGAAGATGATCAAGCATGTCATCAAGGTGCATGATAATTCTTGTGTATGGAAAGCACAAGTTGGAGGCAAAGAGTAAGGATCAGTAGTTGGAAATTATGACCTTGGTGATAGAAACAAACCTGGCAATCATGGAATAGAATTTTGCAAGACCAGTGGCTCTTTTTGCAAATATCTTCAACAGGATAAATGGTGACTATACACAAGGACTTCACCAATGAATTACCCAGGAATCAAATTGACTATGTCTGTGGAACATGATGGTGGAGAAAAAAAGAGAGAGAAAGAAAGAGCTTATGGAGAAGCTCATTATCATCAATCAACACAAAAGCAGGGGCTGACTGTGAAGCAGATCATCAGTTACTCAGATGCAAGCTAGGCTGACAGTGAAGAAAGTTAAAACAAGTCCATGAGAGCCAAAATACAACCTTGAGTATACCACACTTAAATTGAGAGACAAGCTCAAGAACAAACTTGATGCACAGTACACTGGAGGAGTTGTGGAATAAAATCAGCAGCATCATACGTGAAAAAGTTATCAAAAATACAGAGAATACAAGAAAAAAATACAAAAATATGCATCAGAAAAAATCTTTCAAACTTGCTCTTGATATAAGGTAACTGAAGTAACTTGAAGATATAATGAAATTAAAGCCCTGAACAGAAATAGTAAGGGCAGCTAAAAATTACTAAGCATCAGTAAAATGTGCAAAGATCTGGAGTCGGAAAGCCAAATGGGAAGAACACAGTCAGTATTCCTCAAGCTGAAAGAGCTGAAGAACAAGTTAAAGCCTTGAGGTGAACTATTGAAGGATTCTAATGGCAAAATATTGAGCAATGCAGAAAGCATCAAAAGAATATCTAAGGAATGCAAAGAGTTGTTGAACCCAAAAGAATTGGTCAACATCCAATCATTTCAAGAAAAAGAACCAATGATACTAAAAGAAGTCCAAGATGCATGTAAGGCCTTAGCAAAAAAAAAAAATCAAGTTCCAGGAATTGATAGAATGCCTATTAAAATGTTTCAATAAGCTGACACAGATCTGGAAGCACTTGCTCATTTGTGCCAAGAAATTTGGAAGTTAACTACCTAGTCAACAGAATGAAAAAAAAATCCATATTTGTGCTCATTCCGAACAGAATGAAGAAATTATCAAACAATATCCTTCATAATACATGCAAGTAAAATTTTGCTAAAGAAACCCTAGTATGGATTGTGTAGAGAACATTGTAAAGAATACCCAAATCCTCACAATAGGTCACATCAAAATAGATGGAGGAAAAAAATTAAAGTTTTCAATAACTTTGTCTCTCTGGGATCTACAATCAATGCTCATGGACGCAGCAGTGAAGAGATCCTAAAGATGTGCTGCACTAAGTAAATCGACTGCATAAGACCTCTTTAGAGTATTGAAAAGCCAGGATGGTACTTTGAGGACTAAGGTGCTCCTGATCCAAGCTCTGGTGTTTTCCACTGCATGTAAAAGTTAGACATCGAGTAAGGAAAACCAAAGAAGAATCAGTGCATTTAAACTGAAGAAGAAGAAGAAGAATATTGAGAGTACCATGGACTACTAAGTGGAGAAATCTATATGTCTGACATCTGAGAAGTAGGTCCAGAGTGCTCCTTAGTGACAAGGATGCTAAGACTTCATCTTACGTACTTTGTACATATTGTCAGCATAAATGAATCCCTGCATCAGAACATCATGCTTGGTAAAGCAGAGGGATAGCAAAAAAAAAAAAAAGACGAAGGTCCTCATGGAGATGGATTGAAACAGTGGCCGTAACAAAAGGGTCAGGCATCGGAACGAGTGTGAGGATGATGTAGTACCATGCAGAGTTTCGGCCTGTTGGACACAGAGTCCCTCTGGCTCAGAATTGACTTGATAGCACTGAATAACAACAAAGTTAATTTAAAAGAGTTGCAGCAATACCTAAGCCAGCAGTGGTCAGAAATTCAAACTAGATTCATATGAGGATGTGGAACGTGGGGTGTCATTGCTGATGTCAAATGGATCCTAGCTGAACACAAGCAATGCTAGAAAGGTGTTTACTTGTGCTTTCTTGACTGTGCAGAGACATTTGACTGTGTGGGTCATAATAAACTACAGATAATGATGTGAAGAATCGGCATTCCAGAACATGCTTCGATGAGCTCAGGAGGAACCTCTCTGTACGTGGACACCAGTGGTAGTCTTTAGGATAGAACAAAGGGAACACTCAAGGATTTAAATCAGTAAAGGTGTGCATCAGGGCTACGTCATATTTCCATACTTACTCAATCTGTATGCTGAGCAAATAATCAGAGAAGATGGGCCGTATGATGAAGAATATGGTACCTGTATCAGAAGAAGCCTAAGTAGCAACCTGTGATGGGCAGATGACAAAACCTCACTTGCTGGACACAAAGGAGCCTTTAAGTATTTCCTGATGAAGGCCAAAGGCTGGAACCTTCTTTGTAAATAACATCTCAATGTAAGGAAGACAAAAGTTCTCACAGCTGTTGCATTCACAAACACTATTATAATAAAAGAAGAAAGGACTGAAGATGTTAAAGAATTTATTTTCTTTCATTCCACAAACAATGCTCATGGAATAAGCAGCCATGAGTGTATTATTGGACAAATCTGTTACAAAAGACCTCCTCCAGATATTAATGAGCAAGAGGGCTAAGAGTCCCTTGATCCAGGCCATGCTATTTTGAATCATCTCATGTGCCTGTGGAAACTGGTCAATGAATAAGGAAGACCAAAGGAGAAAGGATGCTTTTGAATTATGCTGTTGGCAAGGAACACTGACTACACTACCAGAAGCAGCAGCAAAGGTCAGTACAGCTGCCATGCTCCTTAACAGGAAGATGGGTATACTTCATCTCAAGTGTTGGGTGAATGGTATCAGGAGAAATCAATGCCAGAGGAGGACATGGGGTTTATTAAGCAGTGGGTCCAGATGGCACCATGGCTGCGACAAACAATTGTGAGCATGTGCAGGACTGGGCAGGGTTTCTTTGACTGTATGTTAAGTCAAAGATATACTGACTTGACAGCACCTAACAACAATTTGGGTTCTATTTGGTAGTGTAGTGGGTTACACATTGGGCTGTGAACCTAATGGTGACTGTGGCAGTCACCTAATCTGGTGTCAATTTGAGGATTAAGGGGTAGAGTCTAGCCTGGAGATAGCCAACGAGATCTCTGTATGGGCGTGACTGTCTCCTCTGAGAATTCTGGGAAATATGGTAATTCCTTCTTGGGGGTGGGAGACACTTTCTCTCAGTTCACTCCTTGGAACCTTTCTACTGACAACACTCACTTGGAGACACTCGACTGACAAGGCTGGCTCCCTGAATAGAAGCCACATAGACTTACTCTGATGTAGAAAGAAACCTGGACCCCTAGAGAAGCCACGGGGAGACTCCTGCTGGTGCTGAAATGCTTACACCGCCACTGGATCCAAAGACCACTGGCTTGTGGTCGGTCTGCCTTTGACATCATTGCATGAGTCTGAAACCTATAGATTGGTACCGGACGTATGAGCTACTATTCAACTTATGACCTTTTAGATTGGACTGGGTTGGGATGTTTTTCTCCATGTTCAATTCCTCTTATGTATCAACCTCTCCCTTACCTAGGATGTATATGCAGGTTGATGAATTTTGTTTCTCTAGACTGCCCAGACTAACACAACTAACACACAGCAACAATTCAGAATCACCACCCACTCTGTGGGAAAAGCTGAGACTGTCTACTCTAATAAAGATGTACAGTCTCAGAAGCCCACAGGGACTGTTCTTCTCTATCCTGTAAGGCGACTGTGAGTCGGAATTGCCTCTAGCAGTAAGTTTGGTTTGTCTTATTGGTCAGAAGAAGCATCAGAACAAAATCCTTAATGCTTCCCGATATCCTTAGAAAGGAAACTTAGGCGGTACAATGGTTAGATGCTCAATTACTAAATTACTACATGAAAATTCAGCCGTTCGAACTCAGGCAGTCGGACTGAGCCCCGGTAGCGTAGTGGTTGAGTGCGGGACTGCAGCCCCGTGGCTTGGTGGTTCAAATCCAGCAGCAGCTCTCCAGGAGCGAAGCTGGGCCTCCTACTCCCACCAGAGGACAGTGATGCCTTAAAAAAAAAAAGAACTCAGGCAACATGTTGACAGGAGAAAGTACAGAAAGTCTCTTTTTGTGAGGATTACAGCCTAAAACTCCCTGGAGAGCTGTTCAGTCCCTATCACCCAGGATTGCTGCGAGTCGAAGACTTTGTAGATCAAGGGAGCCACTACCAGAACCCCCCAACAACCAGTAAGAAAGCAAGGGGACCTCACTCCTACAACCATCTGAGAGTGAATCCTGCCCATCACCTGAGTGAACCTGGAAGGAGACATGCCCCGCAGTAGGAGAGGGAGCAGCTGAGAGAAAGGGAGCATTGTTTTATTGAAAGGAGTCATCTAAGTGCTGGCATCATGATGGGCTCAGCAAAAGAAAGCTTCATTCCTCCCCAGGCACCTGTCATGCTCAGAAAGAGCAAAACAGCAGGTGGACGGAGACCAAGTGTTGTTTCTTTGAGGGCTGCCTGCTCGCTTTAACGGACCCCCAGGAGCAGCGCAACAGCATGGTGGGCTCATTAACTGGGTTGGCCTCTGAAAGCATGACTGGGGGCACAACTTGAAGAATGTATCCATATCCCTGAAGTACACATGTCAAAATTATTGCACTGGTGCCTGTTCACTGTGTATATTCTCAACAGCGTCAGCATAAGGGTCTTCAAAATAGTTGGAGGTGACTATCATACTTTTAAAAAACTCTTTTTTTCTTATTTTAAAAAATCACTTGGACATATACTTCACATATCATATCCTTTAATTGTTTGATCATATTAAGAAGATTTATATAATTGTCCCCACAATCTATTTCAGAACATTTTCTTTCCCAGCCTCCCCACCATGCAATTATCAGTCCAGACCCTGTCTCTGTAGATATACCTGGTTTCATACACAGAAAATCATGCAAAACACAAATAAGAAGCCAATAACCCAAAACACCTTTAACAACAATTAGAAAAAAACATAGAAAAAAAACTACAAAAAAAAACCTCTACAAAGAAAACAGAAAATATTGAAAACTGAAACAACTTTAGAATGACTCAAAAGGGAGATCAAATATATGATTGACTGTCTGAACTATTGAATTGTATGATACATGGATTAGGTGCCAATAAAAATGTTAAGAAAAAGTGTGTGGTGGGAGATCAAATAATAAGATACTTAAGTCATTTTAACCTAACTGCACCTGTCATAATCCACTTTATAATACTCTCTGAGAATGTACTATTCACATCTCTTTATCCACCACAGGCTTAATCCACATGGAAACCCTGCCAATGAATTATGGGTATCTATTGTCATTCATAGCCTTCTGCAAACTGAGTGTTCCCAATTTAAGATCTGATACCATTCTTTCTGATTAGGATCACAAAGACTGGTGTGCTTCTTCCATGTGATGCCTTAAATGATGAGTATTTGTTTGAAGACAAGCCTTCAAGACCCAGATGCTAATCTTTCTGATAACTGGGCACCATCTGCTTTCTTCTTCACACTTTGCTTTATCATCTGTATTTTCAGTCATGTCTTTATGAGGGGGAGCATTGAGTAGAGACATGTCATGAGAACTAATTGGTTTTAGATTGGTGCTAGAATTAAGCGTGAGCACAATATCTTCTATGAATATAATTGTGCCTATATGAAGTCACTGATGCGAAATGAAAGCAGTCTTTGGTATTTTGTACACTTATGGAAAAGAGTAATTTCCAGATGGGGCTCAAACCCAAAACAGTTCTCTCTTGGAGCAGTGTGTTCGTCTGGGTAGGCTAGAAAAATAGCTTCATAGACATGCATCTGTATCTAAAGAAGAGGTCTACATACAAGAGGAATGGAACATTGAGAAAACATCTCAAGCCAGTCCACTCCAAGTCCCTAAGTCCAACATTAGCCCATATGTCTGATACCAATCCATAAGCCCTCTTCAGACTCACAAAGCACTTGCAACGACATCAGGACAATCACAGGCCAGTGAGTGCAGAGTCTTGTGCATCCAGTGGCAGTAGAAGCATCTCAGCACTGGCAGGAGTCTCTATGTGGCTTTTCTGGCTTCCAAGGTCTGGTTTCATCAGGGTAAACCCATGTGGCTTTTCCTGTGGAATGTCTCACAGGGAGTCAGCCTTGTGTCTTGTCAGTAGAACATCTCCAAGGGACTGAGCCTTAAATCTCTCACCTCCAAGGGGGGAATGTGGCCAGATTTTTCAGAATTCTCAGAAGAAGACCAAGCCCACACAGAGGTCTATTTGGCTATCTCCAGATTGACTGGCTAGACTCCACCCCTACACTCCTGATGCTGGAATTGACACCAGATTACATGACTGTCACAGGCAGGATAACAGTAGCCATCTTTTCTGGGAAGTACTGTTGAATCACCTGTCTGATTTCATAAATGCTTTGCAAAACAATACATTGATGTCATGAATGTTAGCATTATTATTATCAGACTTGCCATTTTCAGAATTGAACACAAGTACTACAAAAGTGTGTCTGCCGGGGCTGCATCTGGGACTCATTATTACAACACTCCCCAGTGTTCTGGTCATTGTGTCCCCAAAGTCTAGTTGAGGTTCATCCCAAATCATGTGATCTCCTAACACGTCAACAGGTTTGCTCTTGATCTTTGAGGACATTCACATTTTAGTTCTTTCCACCCCAGAGGCCCCTGGGAGCATTGCCTGACCGCCTGGCCTTCTTCCAAAGCACTTGCCTGACTTATTTATGTGGAGACAAATAAACATTGGTCATAGAGGGTCGTTTGCTTTTTTTTCTTTTAAAATGGCTATGTGAAGGTTTTTTCTGCTGAATCGGCCCCTTTGGCCTGAGGTTGGTGACAATAATTGAAATAGCCAGCTCTGTAAATAGCTTTTTAATGGAAGCAAGACCTTCACACATTAGATTAGTGTGGCAGTCACTGATCAGTGTCAATTTCAGCACTGGGAGTGTAGGGGTCTAACCTGTCAATATGGAGATAGCTAATGAAATCTCTCTGTGGGCATGCCTTTATCCTGAGAATTCTGGGAAATCTGGCCTTATTTCCCCCTTGGAGGTAAGAGGCTAATGATTCAGTTCCTGGGAGATGCTTGACTGACAAGACAAGATGGCAGTATAGAATCTGGGTCCTAGGAACTGGAGGAGAAGCCACATGGCCTTACCCTGATGGAACCAGACCTCTGAAGCTGGAAAAGCCACAGAGAGACCCCTGCCAACACTGAGATGCTTCTACCACCAATGGACCCTGCTGATGGACCCTGAGAACTGGAGATGAGGAACCATGGGGAGACCCCTGCCAGCGCCGGGATGCTTCTACCACTTCTGGATACACAAGACTCTGCACCCACTGGACTGTGATTGTCCTGGTGTCATTGCACGTGCTTCATGAGTTGGAAGGAGACTTTATATACTGGTATCAGACATATGGGCTAATATCAGACTTGTGACCTTGGAATGGACTGGAATGGGATGCTTTTTCAATATTCCATTCCTCTTGTATATAAACCTTTCCCTTATGTATAAACGGGTGCTTATGAATTTGTTTCTCTAGTCTACCCAGACTAACACAATTGGCTCTGGGTATATCACATTGCATTTCTCAAAGTGAAAACAATGCACTCTGGGCCTCCAGCTGGAAGAGTGGGCAGAAACCCCACTGAAGTGCCTGGTTATCATGACCACTCTTCCACCAGGACCATCTGTGTGCTATTTGCAGGTATGTATCTTCCTACCTTCGTTTGCATATAGTTCTAGGAGTCCTGACAGTGATGTTGTGTAAGTGTTGAACTGCTAATCTTGGGTCCATGGATCAAACCCCTCAATCCCTCTTCAGGTAAAAGATGAGACTGTCTACTCCCATAAAAAATGTATAGTCTCAGAAACCCTATATTGGGTTGCTGTGGTGAAATCCATTCAATGGCAGTGGATATCCAAAATTCAAATATATGTTATTAAACACACACAACCAAACTCATTGCATCCATTCTGGCTCACAGCAGTCCTACAGAACAGGGTAGAACTGCCCCCTGTGGTTGTCTTAGACTGTAGCCCTTTATAGGAGTATAAAGCCTCATCTTTCTCCTTCAGAGGTATTGGTGGTTTCAAACTGCCAACCTTGACAGCCCAATGCATAACCATTACACCACCAGTGCTCCTTAAACATACTGTATAGAGATCCCTTTATTCAGTCTTAAAGAGGGCAAACATAAGACAAAGACAAAAATGAATCATTTGGATGAGGCCATCCTGGTGTCCATGAGATCCACAGCCATGAGGCTAAATCATAAAGCAGGGAGGAAATTCTCCCCAGAGTTATGCTTGGGAGAAGAAGAATTCATCGCAATTTCAGGAGGGACTACCGAAATCGGAGAGGGACCTTCATTGAGATAGGTGCACTACTGCAGAATAGAAACATTCACAAAATGGTGAACATGCCCATCTTGGTCAGGGTAGAGCTTATCCATAACCAACAATCCTAGAACTCTGACTGCTGTCACAGCACACAGGCAAATCCCTGACAGTGAGACTGCTCCTCCCAGCGCTGCTGTGAGGAACCACAAGGCTGAGCGTTTTGCCTTGCCAGGCAGCAGTGATAAGGAAAACCCAGTGGAGACGGACTCCTTAAACACTTAACATACAACGTTCTTCTAGGTCTTGAATACTCCCTCCCCCCCCCAACCCCCACTACCATGATCCCAGTGCAACCTTACAAAGCTGGCTGGACCAGAGGATGTACACTGGTACAGATAGGAAGTGAAAACAGGGAAGCCAGGACAGATGATCCCCTCAGGACCAGTGGTGAGGGGGGCAATAATGAGATGTTGGAATGAGGGGGGGAAAGAAAGGGAGAACAGACTGCAAGGATCTACATATAACCTCCTCCCTGCGGGACGGACAGTGGAGAAGTGGGTGAAGGGAGATGTCGGATGGTGTAAGATATGACAAAATAATAACATAAATTATCAAGTATTCATGGGGAGGAGGGACCGGGAGGGAGGGGGAAATGAGGTGTGGATACCAGGGGTTCAAGTAGAAAGCAAGTGTTTTGAGAATGATGAAGGAAACAAGTGTACAAAAGCACTTGACACAAAGGATGTATGTGTAGTTTGTGATGAGTTGTAGGAGCCCCAATAAAATGATTTTAAAAACAGCAACAACAATAACGTCATAAACCAAGTCTCCAATCAACCTAGTCTCAGGAGTTCATCTCTAATACCGTGATAAATGTAGAATAAAAAATATCTTCCTATCCACCCACAGATTGAGAAAGACATCAAAACTGTCATCATCACAGGAAGAGATTTCAAAGGGAGAGGACTCTGGTCTGTATGTGCATCAAGCTCAGAGCAGCCCTATAGGACAGGGTAGAACTGCCCTTGTGGGTTCCTGAGACCTGTGACTCTTTATGGGAAGAGAAAGCCTTTTCTTTCTTGCAAGGAGTGCATGGTGGTTTTGAACTACTGACCTTGTGGTTAGCAGCCCAATTCCTAACCACTGCACCACCAGGGCCTGTTGTGAGCCCAATAGATCTGTAGGTCCCAAGGACTCTCTTCCTAGGAGGCCCTGGGTGAGTTCCATACCAGAAGAACCACCAACTAGTTAACAGGCAGGCACTTAACTCTCAGAGTGATCCAGAGACACTGAAGAGCCGCACCGTCCGGCTACTGGGTCAGCCAAGCGTCTTTCCGATTTGTGGTGTCTGACTGCCCGCACGCACCTCGCCTGCTCCTCCTTTGGACGTGGAGGCAGTTTAAGGCGCGCGACACACCTGCCATCCATAGCTCAGATACGCTACAGGGGTGACGGGTGGTCAATAGCGCTTGGGACACAAAGCTGCGGCTTCATAATTATTACTCCAACTTGGATGAAGGGTGACACACCTACCCGGCCCACGAAGGGTGGGGGTGGAGTCTTAGGGTGGCAGGGTGTTTGGCGGTGTCCTGCAGAGAGCAGTGGTTCCAGTGCCACAGAAATGTTGGAGAAGCCACGCAGAGGGGGTTTCCACGAGAGGCCAAGCTAAGACCCTGTCTTCTTTGCAATAGGGAGAGGACATACTCGAAAGGGGGAGTGGCATGAAGTTGAGGCTATCAGCCAATCAGCAGCTTCTGAGCCCCAGGGACATGGTTTTGACGTAAGTCCTCTCCTGCCACCTACCGACAAAACTAGATCATTACAGTTTACAAAAGCCTAAATACAGTGTTTAGAACTGATAATCAGAATTATAACCACTTTAGGAGAATTAAAATTATTCAAGGCCACATTGTCTCTGTTCACATTAGTTTATTTAATCCGTGGGGGGAAGGACACACTTAGAATATAGTTGGCCTTTTGATCGTGTAGAAGAAAATCACTGAGAAAACTACCCTTAATCCTCAGCTTCTAAAGTAATATGGGTTGCAGAGTGCATAGGGAAACAAGCTCCATCAATCTGCTGCCTTCAAAAGAGACACCTTCAGCTCTCAGACAAAAACAGACCGAGAATCAAAGGACAGAGAAAATTTACCAAGCCAATGGTAAACAAAAAAAGTAAGAATGACAATACTAATCGCCAACAAAAAAAGACTTTAAAGTAAATGACATACTGAGAGACAAGGTTGGACACTACTTAATGATCAATAGACCAAGAGCATATAGCCATAATAAATATACATGTGCCTGCGTTAGACTGGATCAACTAAAGAAACAAATCCAGAGACACTCAAATGTGTGTAAGACAGAGCTTTATGTCAAATAGCAATTGTATATTGAGACAACATCCCAGCTCAGCACAGATCAAGTCCATAAGTCTGATATTAGCCCATAAGTCCTACCCTAGTCATAAATCATTCTCAGACTCAAGCAGACACATGCAATGATGCTGAATGCTGCGTGGAAAGTCTTGTGGATCCAATGCCAGTGAAAGCATCTTAGCCTGGCTCCTGCAGCTCTCTGAGTGTGTGTCCTCAAGAGGAAGGTAAAGCAGAGAAATCATTTAGCCTACCTCCCCAAAGTTCCCAGAAGCCTCATGGGAAGGCTATGTCCACAAGTAGACATTATCAGCCTGTGACCTAATTGACAGGCTTGACTCCACCCCTTCACCCTTAATATTCTCAAGTTGACATGAGATTATATAGTAACTACCACAGTGCCAAAGGAAAGATCTTCAAAATACATCAAGCAAATCCTCAAAGAAATGAAGAGAGAAATCACGGGATCAGCAGTAATAGTAGATTTCAAAACACCACTCTCAAGGAAAGCTGGAGCAACAGGAAAGAAATTCAATACAGAAGCTGAAGAGCTGAACAACACAGTCAAACAACTCAAATTTTAGCTATCGGCAGAGTTCTCCAACCAACAGCAAAAAAAAAAAAAAATTACACAACCTTCTCCCATGCACCTGGCTCATATTCATGTGGTCAATAGACCACATACTGGGCCATGCAGTGAGCCGGAACAAGTTCAAACACATCGATATCATTCAAGCCATCTTCTCTGAACACAGTGCCATACAGCTGGAAGTCAGCAATAGAAAGAATAATAAATTTAAAAGAGATAAACACGTGGGGACTCAACAGTACACTACTCAAAAAGACTGGGTATTAGCTCAGGTAAGAGAGGAAATTAGGAAGTTCCTAGAAAGAATTAATGAGAACGATAACACAGCATACCAAAACCTGTGGGACAAAGCAAGAGCAATGATCAGAGATCAGTTTGTAGCAATTACAAAAAGAGAAAATCAATTTCTTTTTTTAAAAAATAATTTTATTGGGGCTTTTACAGCTATTGTAACATTCGCTACATCATCTGTATCAAGCACATCTGCACACATGTTGCCACATTCATTTCCAAACATTTTCCACTTGAGCCCATGGTATAAGCTCCTCCTTCCCCTCCCCCACCTTTTTAATGAATCATTTTATTGGGGGCTCATACACCTCCCCCATGATCCATATGTACAGCAATTGTATGCAGGCCTCATTTGCACACTTGTATCCTCCCTCAACCTAAGAAAATCATTTTCAAAAGTTTAGCACAACACCTCCAACAATCAGAACAGAGTCAACAGCATAAATCCTTCAACCACAGAAGAAAAGAAATCACAAAATTACAGCAGAAATATTAGTTAGAAACCAGAAAAGCAATGGGGAAAATCAACAAGAGAAGAAGTTGTTTCTTTGAAAGGATCCACAAGATTGACAAACTGCTAGCAAACTTAACAAAAGAAATGCAAGAGTAGACAAGAGTATCTAGAATTAGAGATGAAATAGGTGGCATCACAAAAGATCCAAATAAAATAGAGGATAATGACACAGTATTACAAAAGATTCAATATTCAGTATTACAACAAATTCAATAATCTAGATGATATGGACATATGCCTAATTATGCACCCTCTACCCAAATTACTGCAGCTGGACATAAAAAAAAATTGAACAATCCCTAAGAAAAGAAGAAAAAGATAAGGTCATCAAGAAACTCCCAGCCAAAAAAGGCTCAGGACAAGATGACATCATAGAATTCTATAAAGTATTCAGAGAAGAGCTGTAACCGACTATTACAGAATATGGGCAGGGACAGAAAAATTCCCTAACATCTTCAGTGTTGTCCTCTTTATTGATTTCTTCTGGGGAGGGGTCAACACAGCTGACCTTGGGTCTGGCCCGTCGTCTTCTCTGTTAGTTTGCTGCTCCATGCCAGAGTCTTTTCCTCAAGACTTGACATTCTGGTATAGTGTCTGGTCCTCTCTCCCTTTCCTGTGGAGACAAAAACAATACCCTCCCTGGGAGTGTACCAGTGCATCCCTGCCAAAGTGCCTGGACCTCAACCTTGGATTTATGTTGCAAGTAGCTTCTCTTCCGTCCATTGTTCTTTTGGAACTTATCTCAGTGGACTCGTGTTGTACTTCGCTCTCTGTGCTTGGCTAACTCCGCTTAGCATAGTTTCCTCCAACTCTTCTCATGAGACAACATGCTTCATGCATGTTCCACAGCTTTTTAGGGCTGCATAGTACTCCCTTGTATGTATAAAGGAGAGTTTTTCAATCCATTCATCAGTTGATGGAAATTTAGATTGCTGCCAGGTCTTTACAATTATGAACTGCACTGTGGTGAACACTGGAATGCAGATGTCTGGTCTTGTTTTGTTGCTTACTTCTTCTGGATGTATGCCCAGGAGGGGGATTGCTGGTAGCTCGATTTTCATTCTTTTTAGGTATAATCAGATCAATTTCCATAGTGGCTGCAGGTATCTACAGAACCACCAGCAGTTGATGAGAGTTCCTAACTCACCATACCACCCACCCACCCCAGCACTTGTCACTTTCAGATTTTTTGAATTGGGCTATCTTCAAGGATATTAGGTGATATCTCAGAGTAGTTTTAATTTGCATTTCCCTTATGGCTAATGATCAGGAACATTTTCTCATGTGTTTATTGGCCATTTGGATTTCTGCCCTTGTGAAACTTCTGTTCAGGTCTTTTGTCAATTTCCTCAGTGGGTTCTTTATTATGTTCTTGTTGTAGGCTATCAGAGTATTGCAAAATTTAGTAATAAGTCCTCTGTTGTTGATGTGACCTTGCTAAATATGCTTTCCAAGTCTGTGGGCTCTTTTATTACTCTTGACAAAGTCTTTCGATGTGCACAGGTGTGCTATCTTCAGTATATCCTACTTGTCAATTTGTGACTCCCTCTATCTGTATTTGTGCCCTCCTATTTCTGATAGCCTGTGTATTCCCTGTGCCAGTATTCTTAGGTTTGACCCTATCTCCTCATTGATGGCTCAAATAGTTTGGGATTTTACTTCGAGGTCTATGATCCACCTTGACTTTATTCTTCTGCATGGAGTGAGGTGAGAGTCTTGCTTCTCTATTCAGGTCTTAAATAATTCTCACAATCAATTGTTACACGCCTAAACATTTTCACTGTTTACTTCATAACTAAAATGCATTTTATTGAGATAATTACCAGTTAAAAGAAGAGTGTTTGCTTAAGGTTATCCTTACCTGTGCAACTCAGAGAAGAGTTAAAGTGTTTATATTGAGGCATGAATGATTCCATGGTACAAATCTCTCTCTCCTTCCATGGTTTCACTTCCTGGCCAGGGTGCCTGATGTTCAGTCACCATTCTTCTGATCATGGAGACTTTTGTGTTGCTGGGATGCCCAGCAGGTTTGAGTGGAGTTTCCAGACTAAGATGGTCTAAAAAGAAAGGGCTAGAGACCTACTTATGGAAAACACCTAATAAAAGTCCTGTGGATCACAACAGTCCAATTGATCTCTAACTGATGCTGGAAATGGTTCAGGAGCAGTGTGTTGTGATGTCGCACACGAGATTGCTAAGAGTTGGGAACAACTTGACAGCCACTAACAACAATAAGAGATAGGGAAGAAACTGAGGCCATCAGTTGTTGAAGCACGGTCAATGGACTGGATGTCCTGGTAATATCAAGGAATTGTTGGTGTCAGAATAGGAGAAGGAGAAAATGAGAAACTCTGGGATGAGAACAGAGATAAACTTGGTAAAGAGAAACATAATTCATATTTTTAAATCTTTATTTGGACAACTTGTGTTTTGTAATATGTAGTCTACTGATATCCATTACATTTATTTCACAGGGTAATAGAATTATAAATTAAGATACATAATATCTGATTATAAGTATTTCTATTGTACACAGTGTATGAGAGAATTGACATAATCACTATTACTGATGTCAGCAAATAGATAATCAGCATTTCTATTACCAAATGTGAATTCAGAAATTTGTAGAGACAGATTCCATTATTAGATAGTATGCCATTTACTTAGAAGTAAAGAGGTAGGTTATGTGATCACAAAAGAGATTTATTGTTGGGAATCAGTGTAATATGCGCTGGAAAAATCAATGTGTCTGTAAGACAGACATCTAGGTTAATCATGTTTTCCTAGGAATAATTGTATTATTGTATATATGAGTCATTGAAAACTGTAGACATTAACAAAGTGAGCTAAAATATGCCCATTTAACCACTGGAATTATATATTTTTTCCAGTGTTCAGAAGCAGGGTTATTAAATTTTGAAAGAGGTGACTTCATAGTGGGGGTATGGCTGAGCCCTGGTGGCCTAGTGGTTGTGCACGGGACTGCAGTCCACAGGGTTGACAGTTCAAATCCAGCAGCAGCTCTCCAGGAGCAAGGTTGGGCGTCCTACTCCCACCAATCCAGTGATGCCACAAAAACAAACAAACAAAAAGATCATAGTGGGGGTGAAGATTTTTACCACTCTTCCTTCTGTTGATTTTTAAAGATGTGTAGCTGCCAAACTCATGGTATTAAGTAAAACTTAGCATTGCTATTTTAACCAATCAAAGATCTACCTAACTGTTAGAGCTGCTAAGTTGCTTTCAATAGCATATTGGGTCACTAGCCCAATGTCATTTCATTGGTCTTGAGGGATGCCTCTTCGTCTTGATTTCAGGATACATGGTTTCAAGACGGCACTTCTGTTTTTTAACTGAAACATTTGGAGATGCTTCTGACTCACCTCTCTTGGTAGAATATTTGGGAACTCAATCTATTAAGGAACAAGTGGCTGCTTTGGTGTTTGTTTGTTTTTTTTTTACATTTTCCACTTATTTTCAAATACCATTTTAGCTTTGCCTCCTTCTCATCCCCCTCCCCTCCCCTTTTCTGGCTTTTCATTTATCTATTTCTCCTCTCCTGCTCTTCTTTTTCTAACCCAACATCAGGTCACTAATCCCTTTCCCCTACTTTTTCCTATCTTCATGGGTGTTTTCCTCCTTCTGTATGCTTGAGTTCATATCACTATCGGTTAGGCTTTGTTTTTCACAAGCAATGTGTACTGGGTCTGGTGGTTCAGAAAATTGTTCAGAGAACTGTGGGTGGCGTATGTAAAACCTTATGAATCTGTCTATGTAGTGATCTACAGACACAAGGTGGATGACCATCTCACAAAGGCAGCATGTAAGCAGGCAGTTCAAGAAGTCATGGTCTCCTTCGGCATGTGTTTCTTGAATTCAAGGTGTGGCATCATTAAATCCTTCACCGTCTCCTGTTGTTTGGCACCCCTGTGAACTAAAAGCATTAACCATGAAGAACAGTATGAGAAGATTTTGCTATTGTAAAAATGTACATACCAACATTTGCTAGCTCATTTCCCACATGGATCTTCAATTACACCAAGTGCTGTGTAATCCTCAGCAATAGAGTATTGATAGTCTTTCTTGTTTTTAGGACCAGGAATGGGTTTTGATTCTCATTCCTTAGTTCAAGGCATGGATGGACAAGAGAGAAATTAAGATAAAAAAACCTCATTAAGATGAATGAGAATCTCAAACTGGCATGGGAATGCAAGTATGACTCTCTTCATACCTTCTTATTGATTTACTAAGTGACTGCCTGTAGTCCCAGTGACTCTCTTGTTTCTTTCAGAAGGCCAATAGATTTGGCATTTATTATTCACGTAGTGCCTGCTTGTCACTCTGCCAGATCAAATGCAACCTTGCAACCAAAGCCCCAAGGGAGGGACTGGTCAGAGATAGGTATCTGAGAAACGGGTAGGCTTTGTCATTGGTCCAAGGCCCCCTAATTCTAATGCAATAAGTGAAATGACAAGTGATTTTATTGTATTTCCTTCAGAAGGCAACTTCAACATGTAGACCCTGATTTCTCGATCTCTGTTATCTCCTTTTCATTATCTTGCCAATGAAGAAACAGCTTTAAGGCCCCTTTTCTCCTGAACTTCTCCCTAACCAAGACCTTCGACTTGGAGCCCTTCTGTTTGGGCTGCCTTGTTGTCTTTCTCCACTCTGGGTTTTTCTCAGGGAGTGAACCTGCCTCACATCTTCATTGAACCCTCCTGATTGTTGTTACTTCATCAGACCCCACTCCTGCCCTCTCCTGCTTCCTTTCCTTCTCTGACGCACCAGGACGGCTTGCCACTCTTCACATCCGCTGGGCACTCTCTGTATTTTGGCTTCACCACTCTCCTTTCTGCCTGAAATATTCTTACCTTGTCTCCCTTACACTCTGGCTTTATAAAACCCCCAAATCCATCTTCCATCTCTCCTCTATCCCCAAACTACTGTTTTCTCCTCAATCCTCTTCCTGGTTACCTCAAAAAGTCACGTGGAGTCCCTTTCCCTTCCATAGTCTCAACATTTAATTTGTACATCAAAGATGAAGGGGCTTCAAAAATTCTGTCCAAAAAAATGACACTATCTTTCAATTCCGTTTTTCCACAAACTGTTTGAAGTGTCCTGTGAAGTACTTATAGACTCGTGAGTGGTGTTCAACTCAATTCCATGTGTAGCTTCCTTTCTAGCCAATAACTATAACTTAGCCCAATGTCTTGAGCTAGTCCAGAGTGTGGAACAAAAATTTTACAACTGAAGAAGGTCAAAGATATTCTAATCTGACTCCCTAATTTTACTAGTAAGGGCATTGGCGCCTCTTCTTCTTCTTCTTCTTCTTCTTCTTCTTCTTCTTCTTCTTCTTCTTCTTCTCCTACTCCTCTTTTTTCTTCTCAAAGAAGGCAAGGCAAACTGATGATAGGAGACAGAAATTACTTGTTTCTCCATCTGTCCCCACCATATGTTTGAATTGAACTTCTATATCAATAAAGACTCCAAGCCAACTTCAGTTTGACTTCCTCTCTTGTCTTGCCCTTCAGAACAATATTTAGGTAAGAACTTTGGAATGATTTTTTTGCTTGTTTCTTTTCAAAGAAGCATGATATATATATATATATATATATATATATATATACACACACACACACACACACACACACACACAGCCCAGTTCAATGAGTCAGATCAGTTACAATGTCCCATTCAATCCCTCTAGATGTGGTTCTCTTTCTTTCTTTATTTACTTTTCTGGACATCCTTCCTCAATATCCTCTCCCACCCTGTTCCAGAACCCATCTCTGACCTCCTGGTCGTCACCACGTCTTATACTTTAAAAAAAATTTATTAGTTGGGATTTAATACATATTTCAATCCGGCCCAGTAGAATCATACTATTTTTACCACAGTAAAAATCACATTTCTTTTTCCTTGTTTTTCCTTATAGTTATGGTGCTATTAAATCTTTATCTTTGTAAGATAATTAAGTTGATTAAGTAGAGTGTTCTCTCATTTTGCCCGTGTCTTGCAGTGTGTTACAGAGTTGTCATGGTTCTCTATTGCTGTACAACATTCTGTGTGTGAAGGTCCCAGGGTTGTTTCTTCTTTCACCACATACCTATTGTTGTGTGTGCAAGGCAGTGGGCCAGGTCCAAAAGATACACGGAGTATAGTCTCTACTTTGAAGACTCTCACAGTCTTGATGGAGAGGGACTAAATTAGTTCAAGACAGTGCCATGGGAGACTTCTCTGTGGAACCAGCAGAGGAAGGCATGAAGAAATAGCCGTGCATGGGTCAAGGGATAGATTATCATCTAAAAATACTACAAAGAGTTCTTGTGACACTGTCCTTAAGGCATGAAGTTGATAACAAGGAAGTTGGCTGTTCAAACCCATCAGCTGCTTTATGAAAGAAAGATGAGACTGCTGCTTCCATTCCTGTGACCGCCGTGGGAAGCCTTGAAAGCAGTTCTGCTTCACCCCACGGGGTTGCTCTGAGTTGTAATTAAGTCGGCAGCTGCGGGTTTGGGGTGAGGAGAAATCATAAGATGAACATTCCCACCCATGGACACTGGGACAGATGAGAACTCACAACATCGGGAATCCAGCACAACCTCTCAGGACCAATAAGGAGAGCCGTGATACTAGGGGGTTAGCAATAAGGGACTTGGGAAGCAGAAAAGTGGGTGGAAGCAGACAGCGGTTGGTGTAAGACATGTGAGAGAAAGAGAACAGTGAATGTGTTAGTCCGGGTAGATGAGAGAAACAACATTCACGGACCAATCCCAAAGTGCTCTTCAGACTCACGGAGCACGTGCAATGACACCAGGACCATCACAGGCCAGTGGGTACAAAGTCTTGTGTATCGAGGGGTGGTAGAAACATCTCAGCGCTGACAGGGACTTCTCTGTGGCTTCTCAAGCATCTCAGCATTGGCAGGAGTCTCTATCTGACTTTTCCAGCTTCAGAGGTCTGGCTACATCAGGGTAAGCCCATGTGGCTTCTCCTCTGAGATGTCTCACAGGGAGTCATCTTGTGTCTTGTCAGTAGAGCATCTTCCAAAGGACGGAATCATAAATCTCTCACCTCCAAGGGGGAAATACCACCAGATTTCCCAGAATTCTCAGGAGAAAGTCATGCCCACACAGAGATCTCATTGGCTATCTCCAGATTGACAGGCTAAACTCCACCCCTACACTCCCAATCCTGAAATTGACACCAGAATACATGACTGCCACAGTCTGTAAATTATAAATGGGGATGTGGAGGCAGGAGGTGAAGGGTGAAAAATGAGGAACTGATGCCAGAAGCTCAAGTAGCAATAAGTTTTTTTGAAAAAGACGATGATAGCATATGTACAGATAGATGTGCTTGACACAACGGATCTGTGTATGGATTGTTATAAGAGCTGTAAGAGCCCCCAGTAAAATACAATTAAAAAAATACCAAAAAGGAGAGTATGGACACAGGTTTTACAACTCAGTTAATAAAATCACATCGCAATTGTAGAGGAAATGCCAACTCAGGTGAAATCGGTGATGTGCTGGTTTCCACCTCACTCTATTTTTGTGTTCCTTCCTGCAGCGTTTGCTGCTTCTTTTTTCGTGAGTCCAGAATTGATCTTTGAACATTTGTTGACAGCCTGAAGCAATTTCCACTATGTTGGATAAGTGTTCACCTCAGAAGTGTCCAGAGCCATGATCTTTGGGTTGAACCCCACACGCCTTTTGCTTTTTAACTTGTTTGTTTTTAAACTTGAAATTTCTTCTTGTGAGTTTAACCAGCTGATGACTTCTGGTGACCTCCTGTGTGTCGGAGCAGGCCTGGGTTCCACAAGTTCACGGTGGCAGATATTTGGAGAAGCCAATGGCCAGTATTTTCTTCTGAGGGTCCTGGAAGTAGACTCTCCCCTCCAAGTTTGCAGTGAACAGCCTAACGTATTACTAACTGCTTGCACCTGCCAAGGACTCCTCCTGTACTGTTAGCTTCACTCGTTTTCCCTTAAGTGAGATCCACTGACAGAAACAGCACCTGCTTCATTTGGTTGACAAATAAGAGGTGACAGACACATCATTCAGGTGTGGCTCAGACAGACAGGTGGCCTTACCTGTGAGATTCCACGTGTGCTCTATCCACAGTGCGTCAGGAAGGCCCTCCAGTTGGGTGGCGTGAGGGGGAGCTTTATTTGAAAGTGGTTCCAAAACCTGTCAGAGAGATGAAGCAGGGAATGTGGTTTCTGAAACACCCAGACCCATCCTTTTGCCAGAATCTCTCTAGTGTGTGGGACTCAGCTCTCCTTGGAGATCAAGTTTGTCTACTGTTTTCCACTGCTTGTGTGACTGAACATGTTGAGGCTGTTGATTCCTTGTTTTTATTGAGGCATTCTTGTGCATGCATGTCTAGATTGGCATGCTGTAAACAAACATGAGGATGTGGTGTCCGGGGGTGGGTGCAGGTATAGGTGCAGGTGCCTGGCCTTGTCTGCATTTTTTAGTGGGAGGGAGAACTGCTTTCCTGGGGAGGGATCATCCAGAGGGCCCCAAAAGCCTCTAAATGCCCTGGACCCAGTGGACCCAGCATCACAACTCTAAAGGATTGATCCCAAGGAAAAACTATGCATTTCCTTAGGAAGACACACCTCCCAAAGCATTGTTTTAAATAGAGAAAAGCTAGAAACTGAAGTTTGACCAAGTGTTGGGTCAATAATGTGTATGACATTATTGCCACCCAGTGGCTTCTGATTCCTAAGGACCCAACAGGGCTGAGTGAGATTGCTCCCTGTGGGTTTCCCAGGCAATAAATCTGTAGAGGCACAGATAGGCTCCTCTTTCTTCCATGGACATGTCAATGAATTTTGAACCGCCAGACATCTGCTCAGCAGCCTAATGCTTAGTCCCCTGCACCACCAAGGACCCTTTCTCTAAAGGATTGTCCTTGAGTGGGTCTAACTCATAGTGACCTCATGTACCACAGAACAAAACCACGCATTCCATGGAGAAAAGAACATGACGCACTGTTCAGTCAACATACTCAACTCACTGTCAGGTTGATCCCAACCCACAGCAGCCCTACAGACGAGAGTGGGTTTCCAGGACTGTAAATCCTTTAAGGGAGCAGAAAGCCTCATCTTTCTTCTATGGAGCTGCTGGTGGATTCTAACTTGTGACCGTAATGCTCGCATTTCAACAAGTAACCCACGACACAAGCAGGACTCCTTTTAATAAACACATTGGCAGAAAAATGTATACAGCAATAAAAACTCAATGGGTATAGGTGTGCACACAGACAATGTATAACTAGATGTTAAAGTATAAGTTTCTCTATCTGTTTGATGAGATAATTGTGTGCCTTCATTTATTTTTCAATTTTAAAAAATTTCCTCAAATTTTCCACTGTGTGTCTATATGATTTCTATGACCAGAAAAATGACTACTTGACTTTAAATCTAAGGAGAAGCAACGGAGATTAGCTGAGCTGTGGCTGCTCGCAGCAATTTTTTTTGGACTCTCTTATGCTGAGGACACATGGCACAATAGTCTCTGAGAAGTTCCCAAGACAACAGCTCCTCTCTCTGCCATCCCATCAAGTCTGACTCTGCAGGAATTGCCAAGATGGGGTCAATTGCTTTGGAAGAAGCCTCTCCAGAACCCACTTCTCTCCGAAGTCGCCACTTTCTTTTCAGAACAAAAACCTAGGTGTGTGTGCTGTCGACAATGAGCAACACACAGCGTGCTGTAAACCCCTGGAAAGGTTCGAGGATGATCTGTGTGATACTTAAAGAGATGGGGGAGGGAGGGAAACATCAATGAAAGCAAAACAGCATGTTGGAGGGGAAAGCTAAGAGACCGGCAGTTTCAGGAGGACTTGGGGGAGAGAGGAGGAGACAGCAGGAAGGAAGGGCGAGCAAGCAATGCCCTGGGCAAGGGAACAGCGAGGGAATTGAAATTAATGCCAAGGAGGGAGTAGGGACCCTGGTGGTGTTGGAGCAACAGGAATCTAGCTGAGAGGAATGACTGAGAGGCAAATGAAAGTGGGGCAGGAGGAGTATAAAAGGAAACAGTGGAAAGACTTAGGAAACAAAACCATTGATAGAGGTAGAAGCACAATTGTGTCCATTCACCCACACAAATGGAGCTATTGGCCTGTGTACACACATGTATATGGCACTACCTTTAGGAAGCGGATGGACTTTGGGCTTCTGTTCAAGCCCTATCTCAACCTAAGAGCACTTTATTTTAGCAAGCTGGCGTTCTGGGATGCTCACCCACCCAGCACGATCACTGAAGGCAAAATGGGTACATAAGCAAATGTGGTGAAGAAAGCTTAAGCTACCCGGCTATCAAAAAGTGACTTGGAGTTAAACAAGCAGCGGTCTAGCAGAGAAGCGACCTCTCACATGGAAGAAGCAACCAGACTGTGTCATCATGAGGTGTTGACGGGATCAGGTATCAGAAGATGCAAAACAAACAATCATATCGATGTAAATGAGAGGGCTTGGAAAGTCAAACTGCTGACAATTGCACATCCCCTCACAGAAGGGTCACAAAAAAGGGATGAGTCAGCCAGTGTGTAGTATAACATCAACGAAACACAACATTCTTCTAGTTCTTTAATGTCCTCCTTCCCCGCCCCCCAACTATCATGACCACCCCCCTCTATCTTACAAACCTGGCTAGACCAGAGCATGGTACAAGTAAAAGTTCTGCACACACAGAATCCAGGAAAGATGAACCCCCCAGGAACAAGTGAGTAGGATGAAGGTGGGGGAAAAGGAAGAGTAAAGGGGGGACCAATAATAATCATTGATGTATAAGCACCACCACCCCTAAAATGGAAGAACAACAAAAATGTAGGTGAAGGGAGACAGCGCCTGGTGTAAGATATGAAAATAATGATAATTTATCAAGGGTTCACAAGAGTGGGAGAGTGGGGGAAGAAGGGGAAATGGAGGAGGTAATACCAAGGGCTCAAACAGAATGAAAATGCTTAGAAAATGACGATAGCAACATACGTACAACTGTGCGTGATACAATTGATGTCTGTTATAAGAGCTGTAAGAGCCTTAATAAAATGATTGGGGGGGGGAGAAATGCAAATTGCAGACCATGTGTGTTGAGATTACATTAAAAACCAACAGTAGGACCAGTGATGAGAGGGGCAATAATGGGAGGGTGGAGGGGAAGGTGGTGTAGAAATGGAGAACAGATTGTAAGGATCTACACATGGCCTCCTTCCTGCGGGATGGACAGCAGAGAAGTGGGTGAAGGGAGACTTTGGACAGTATAAGATATGACAAAATAATAATTTATAAATTATCAGCGGTCAGTGGGGAGCGGGGAGGGAGGAAAATGAGGCTCAAGTGGAAAGCAAGTATTTTGAGAATGATGAGGGAAACAAATGTACAAAAGTGCTTGACACAATGGATGTGTGTGTGGGTACTGAGGAGAGTTCTATGAGCCCTCAATAAAGTGATTTCTTTAAAAAAAAAAAAAAACTACAGGAACAATAGCACCCCTTCCATAAATATACAGACATTTTATTGAGAGGCAATATATTTGGAGCAGTGGTTCTCCATCTGTGGGTCATGACCCCTGTGAGGGTCTAACGACCCTTTCATAGGGATTATGCAATTCATAGCAGTAGCAAAATTACAGTTATAAAGTAGCAATGAAAATAATTTAATGATTGGGGGTCAGCACAACACGAGGAGCTGTATTAAAGGGTCACAGCCTTAGGAAGGTTGAGAACCAATGATTTAGAGAAATAGGTCTAGGAAGACAAAGACGGAATTTCTATCAGGAGTTGTCCTGGAGCGTGAGAAAGAAAGAGAGGAAAGAGTTAGTGGGTAGTGCCAGACAGGATTACTTAACTTTACTTTTCAATTTATGAATTTTTACATTATTAACAACTTTCATAATTTAAAAACACTTAAAAGCCATTAAGTTAGAGGCATCAACTAAGTCTACATGGAAGAAGCAAACCAGCCTATGTGACACAAGGGTTGAAAATAGTGTCATCAAATCTGAAGGAGGAAAATGGTATTCAAGCTAACGTTGTGAACCCCTGGGTCCATTTGCAGGGTCCGCACGTGGGTTCAACCTTACTTGAATACCTTCTGACCATAGTTGAAGGTCAACTGTGTTCCCAGACTGGTTTCTTAACAAGCAGTAAGCACTGTGAAACTGACTGTAGTTAGGTTAAAGTGCAGTATGTATCCTTCGATCTCCTTTCGGACCCATTTTAAATTTGTCCTACTTCTTAATATTTTCTACTTTCTTTTCAACTGAAGTTTTTCTCTGTTTTACTTTTCTATTTTTGCTACTTTTTTCTGTTTATGAAATCCAGGATAGGTAAATCAATAAAGACAGTAACTTGATGATTGGCTGCTTGGGGATATGGCAGAAGAGTGAGGGCAAATGGAGAACAAAGAACAATGAGTTTTAAAAGAAGAAGAAAATGTTCTAAAATGATTGTGATCATGATTGTACGACTCTTCTTGGTATGGTTGAACTATCAAACTGGATGATATCCCAATAAAACTGTTTTAAAAATAATAAGAAAATTTAAAATGCACTGTCCTCAAAGCAAATAAGTTAAAATTACCATATTTTTTAATTTATTTTTTATTTTTTTATTTTTTAAATTTAACATATTTAATAAGTACTTGTGCTTACAAGCTTTAGGTAGAAGCTAATTAGTGGCTGTTGCATATATATATATTTGGCATCACTGCCCTCTGGTGGTTGTGGGAGCTACCCAGCCTTGCTCCCAGACAGCTGCTGCTGGATTTGACCCACCAAGCCAATGAGCCACAGTCCCGCACTCAACCACTACGCCACCGGGGCTCAGCCCTGTTGCTTCTATTTTTTAGATTATTAGACTTTTAAAAGTTATAGCTCCTGTACTTTTGGGAGATTGATGGTAATGAGAAAAAAGCACTCTCTCTTTCATAATCAGTGGTATGCAAAAGATAACAAAGACAGTGATGACTGGGGTCTTAAAGGTAGTGGGAAGCAATCTAAGGTACAAATATCAGTCTCTTCCCATTAAGAGGAAGGAAACCTGATAAAACTGGAAAGACACATGGAAACAATTCTTCCTGTGGACTAAATGGACCACACAAACATCAATCTCCACAACTCAGAGACCAGAGCACAGTAGAAATTTTTTAAAAGATGAAAACGAACAGGTTCTGCTGGGATTTCCACATAAATACTCCAAAAGACTCTTAACATAGTTTTTCAAGGAAAGGGGTAGACAGGAATCCAAACAAGCCTGCCTTTCCTGTAATCAGTGTGTTCATCTAATTCTTGCTCAGGGTTTGGCACAGACAGGCATGTAATATGGAAGATGACTATCTTTAGTGGCCATGATCTTGAGACAAAGCTACTCAACTCTTCCTCATTATTGTCCTGGCAAACCATATCAATCCTTCCAATCATACCCTTCTCTTTCTTAAATCAAAAACTATTATACTGGAAAGGCTGAGGGAAAAATTCATAGGAATGTACAAACAACGACTTGAAATTGCTGTTATCCAGATTTTCTTTTTCAAAGGTTTGTGTGATACTTACATAATCTGGTGTTCACTTGAGACTATTAAGAGTGAAGGGTTGGAGTCTACCTGTCAATCAGGTCACAGCTTGATAAATAGCTCACTGGAGGCTAGATACATACTCTCTCCCTGCAAGGCATTCCTGCGACAAGCCACATGGAATTACACTAATGGTGTCAGAGTCATGGAACTGAAGGAGTCATGTCTCTGAGATGCTTCCACCACCACTGAATCCACACTTTCTAACCAATGGTCTGTGATCTTCCTGCATTTGGTGTCATTGCAAGTGCTGTGTGGATCTGAAGAGGAAATTACAGACTAGTATCGGACATAGGGGCTAATATTGGACTTGCGGACTTGATTGGACTGGGCTGGGATATTTTCTCAATGGTCATTTGATTTTTTATTATGAATCTCTTTTTTATACACATCTGAGCCTCCCAGGATTTTTTTTCTTTAGTCCATGCAGACTAATTCATCTAGCCAAGGAAGGAAACTCTTGTGGGGAAATTCTACATATCCATCAGAATTTAAAGATCTAGGGAGACATTGGAACTGCCGATCTCTATCCAGGGCATTCTCTGGAGTGGCCGAGGCATGATAGGGGTTTTCAGACTTACAGGTGATGGTAGATGTCAGGATCCCTCTGGATTCGCGTCTGGAACCCTATATACAAGTCATCCCAGAGTAGACCATTCTTCACCACATGTCTCATGACATCCACCCTGCTCCAGATCTGAAACAGACACAACAAAATGCAGCAGCGCCGCAGGCAGCATGGTCAAGTCCTGTGACCTGGGAGAAGAAGCACAGGGATAGAAGTCTGCCAGAGCAGACATCACAGGCTGAGGGAAGAAGGAGGAACTTTGTGCAGGATAAATTGAGGGAAGGAACACAGAAGGAAGACCAAGAAGTGGGAGAATGTAGTGATGAAGTCCAAGGCTAGGGTCAGATGACATGTTCATATCCAAGCTCTAGCATGTGATCTTGATCATATCAAGCCTCAGTTTGGTCGTCTAGGAAATGTAGGTAATGTAAGCAAATTCCTTCCTTTTTTCAAAAGGATAAAATAGTCAATGTGTATAAAATACTTAAAATTATGTCAGGTATATATTTGACTTTCAATAAACGTTCACTTTCTTCTTCCTCCTCTCCCTCTTCTCCAGCAGCAGCAGCAGCAGCACCTCATTATCATCACTCCATCATCATGGTCCTCTTCAAAGTGAATGTTTGTTTCCTTTCTGAACAGTTGCTGGAAAAAGAGGGTCTTCTGATTTGTGACAATCTGTTGTGTTCCAGATCTGTTATAGATCTGTTAGCCAAGGCTTTTCCTGAAAGGATCTATACCTCTGATGTTGAACCATGAAATAGCACAGAATTTGGAGTCCAGCAGAGATGGCAAAGAGTCCCAACTTGGCTCTCTCTTTTTATGACCTTAACTTTGCTAAGCTTTGGCTTTTTTGTATAGGACTTTTTAGTAATTTATTTATTTTTATGTAGGATTTTTGAGAGAGAGCAAGGGAGAGAGACAGAAGAGCTCATTTATATGAAGTAGCATGTCAAGATTTTCTAAAGCTGCATGTGGTTCTAAGAATTCATAAGTGTCCAATGTTAAAGTGTTGCCAGGAACTTTTTTAATATATGGGATTCTATTCCCCATCCACCCCTGAAAACTATGTTGTTAAAAAAAGCCCTGGTGTCACTGTTAGGGAAGCACTGAACTGATAAGCACAAGGTTCATGGTTCAGATTCACCAGTCGCTCTGAGGGAGAAAGCTGAGGCTATCTCTTCTCATAGAGATTTGCCAACTTGCAAACCTTACACACGGTAGCTAGAAACCAGAAAATGGACTCAATGACAGTGGATATTTTATTCTACAAATAATGGAGATGTTGTCTCTTTTGAGTTCACAATCAATGATCTGGGAGTCAGGGGTCAAAAGCCCAAATGATGCATACGCTACACAAAACCTCCTGAAAGCGTTGAAAAGCAATGATGTTACTTTGAGGCAAAACTGTGTCTCTCATGTATTTTAGATATGCTGTCCGGAGAAGTCAGTCCCTAGAGAAGGACACCATGCGCCGCCAAGTGGAGGGGCAAGGACAAAGAGGAAGACTCTCCCTGAGTCAGAGAGACTGACATAGGGGCTGCATCAAAGGACCCAAACATAAGAACTGTTATGAGGTTGGCATGGGACCAAGTCGTTTTCTTCAATTGTACATAGGGGAACTAGGAATTGGATCCAATAGACAGTATCTAACAATAGCAATGGTGGAGAGGAAGTTTACATCTGTCACCTGCTATTAAATGAAATGGAATGAACCGTTCCGTGTGTTCAAGTTATTTCCTTCTCCTGTAAATCCAACGGAAACATATCCATTGTGAACAAAGATAGCAAACAAACGTCAAAGGATCTCACCCTTTGTCAATATTCAAAATCATAATTCAACTTGGTTGGCTGACGAATGCCCAGCTAGTCTGCACTCTCAGGTTCTAGTTAGTCCTCACGATAGAGGGAGATTGACTTTACTGACCCTACAATCTGAAGAACAGCACACACGGAAGGAGGGCACATCTGAGAAATAGTCAAGGTGTAGAATGTAAAAGTCTTGATAAGTGATTAAATTTTGGGATGAGGTCTCTTGCTCCTAAACTTACCTAAATGGGAGTATGAAATGATCAGTAATCAAGACAACAAAAGAGGAGTAGGTTTAGAGAAGAAGATAATAACTTGTACTGTGAACAAGTGGAATGAGGTGTCACACATGGACGCCAGTGCTCGGTAATGTTGGTGGAAACCAGGGAAAGGTTGGGATGAACTTAAGTATTTTGGAGTCATCATCAGGGAAGTAGTTTTAGCAGATGAGTTTGCCCAGGAGGAGATGTGAATGGGTGGACTGAGCAGAGATTCTTGGTAGAAACCAGGTTCGTTAAGTAATAGGTGGAGTGAACAAGAAAGGGTCAAAGAACGCAGAGTCATCAGCAAGTGAGAAAATGCAAGGACACAGTTCCACAGAAACTTAAGGGAGACGACCCTCTGGTATAACACGATGGCAAATCGCACGCATAACATGTCTTCTCAACCCTTCCCAATCCAGCTAGAATGCTGACAAAACAATTACAAGTAACAAAATGCCACAACAAAGAAAACACAAAGGGAATTGTTGATAAGCACAAGATTTCCCCTAGTTTTGAGAATCTGAAAGACAGACAGAATTACACCAAGCAAAGAAGCGGGTTAGATGCAACTAAAACCACTGAGCACGTGGGGCCGTGAACAAACCTGGAGTTGTCACAGAGGACAGAGGAACAGAGGACTGCACAAGACACAGTTAACCCTTCCTGATCCCTCTGCATAAGGAGCCCTGGTGGGATTGTCAAGTAAGTGTTGGACCGCTAACCCCAACATCAATGGTTCAAATCCATCAGTGCCTCTGTGGGAGCAAGATGAAGCTAGCTGTTCCCATAAAGATCTACAGACCCTGAAATTCTCTATATGATCCTGTGAGTTAAAATTTACCTGACAACAATGCATTGGGACAGGCTCAGTGGTGGGTTTTTTAAAATCACTCAGCATGGCTCATAAATAAATGACGTAACACAGTTACCTAAAGGAATGAAAGCCATTTCAGGAGGATAAATAGGGCAAGGGGCATATTTAGGGTACCCCAGGCTAAGATCAAGATTTTGGCATCTGGGTTTCCCTTAGTCTAATAGTTGGCTCCTCACCTTTAAAATATAAGCCAAATAGTGATTCCTTCTTCAAATAGAGTCTTTAGCTTTTTTTCCCCCCATATATTCTAAGTTATTTTTCTGACAGAAAATGACAGGACAAGTCTTACCTGTCACTTGGTTGGACTGTGATGGCTTACGCCTCGTTAAGCTATTCCACCAATATTTCCAATCAGTCAGACACTCATGGTGGGCAGGACTCAGCAGAGATGCCAGAATAAGCTCAGAGGGGAAAGGCCTGGTGACCTACTTCCAAAAAGTAGCCAGTGAAAACCTAGTGGCTCACAGCAGAACATTGTCTAACTCCCTTGTTTGGACATGTCTCTAGGGGGACCATTTGCTAGAGGACATAACCTTGAGAAATGTGGAGGTCGAGGGAGACCTTCCGTGAGATGGATTGGCACACACATGAGCCCCAACAATGGACTTGAGTGTTTCACTGCTGAGGATAACACAAGACCAGACAACATTCTGCCCTGTTGTACCTAAGGCTGCCATCAGTCAGAGTTGGCTTGATATCAGCTAAGCATGGCACCCCAACATTGGACTTGCTTAACATTGAACTTGCTTTTGACATTTATAAATTGGGACCTGGCAGGTGAAAATCCAGAAGCCTAAATTCTCTCAAAAACTAAGAAAAACAGTTGGACATGATTAGGAACCTTTCCGACAGGCATTTACTTTCCACTTGACACGATCCAGTCAGTTCCACAAATTGACAGCATGTCTTGGACTCAAGGTGATCCCTATGGTCAATAAAGCTCACTAACAGCCCTGTAGAGCCTGTTCCATAATTTCCTATCAAAAATGATAGTGTAGAAGGGTAATTGTAGTATCCAATCTGTTCATCAGATCACAGCTGGATGGAGACTCCTCGTGAGCATTGCCTTCTCAGAAGGAGTGCCCAGGAAGCACCCCTCTCTCTCTTTCTATCTTCATCTTCCCACTTGCTGGCTGGTCTGAGAGCTTCCAGAGCCTTCTGTGTTCACTGATCTCGAATCAACATGATTTTCCAATCACTGACCTGTGAAACTCCCACATTGTTTATTATTGCATGTAATTGCATGAGTATGAAGAGGGACTTACAGACCAGTATCGGATTCATGAACTTGAGCTGGAGTGGGCTTGGCTATTTTCTTGATATAAAGCTCTTTCTTATATATGAGTGTCTCTGGATTTGTTTTTTCTAGCCAATTCAGCTAAAAGAGAGCCTTAAATTGGTTTCTATAGCTCTTTTCATTGGGCAGTGTGAAATAACTCTTTAATTCTTACTCCTCCACAGAGAAAGAAGGATCATCCCAGCATCTTGTCTTATGACAAATAGGGTGTGAAACTAGAAACCAAAGTAGAAATGCCTTCGAGTATCTAAGAAAAGGACTGCCCACCTTGACCGATAAACTCAAATGATCATGTAGCATGAGACAGGAAAGTCCCTCGTATTGAACTCCCCTGCACCCTGTCTGAGGAAGTGACTTAGGGAGAAAGTCCCACAACTAAAGAAAGCAAGGAAGGGGAAGTTATGTATGGGCTTTGGAAGCATAATAGGATATTCCAGGTGAGAGACTTACAGTTGACTGCGAGAGGAGCCTGCCAATAGCAAAGCAGAAAGGTGGAGAGCCACAAGAATCAGGCATCTAGATGCGATGCACAGTTAGTGCTTGAATGGGAGCCTGGTGGCAAACAGAGCTCCCCAAACCCCTGAAGGGTAAGGCAGTATGAGATGTCTCTGGCTAACAAGAAGGGGAGGTCTTATAAGTATAGCAGCAGTTCTCTTTGAGCGAAGTCTAATATATACAATCAAATGAAAACCCTGGGAGATAAAAATACTGAGAGAGATAGCACAGACCGTCATATCTATGTCCGAGGGAATGGATCATCTGCTCGGGTTCTTGAGTACAAAGCCCTGTGCCACCATCTGCTAGTTGTACAGCCTCGGGGAAGTTATTTATTTCTTGATATGAAAGTTTTATCACCTATAAAGTGGGGTATATTATAATTCACTGGGTTTGTGGGTCGTTATGAGGCTTTAAAACCTAAATGACTTGATATTTACAAGGTGTTTTAACCTGTGTTTACTCTAGAACAAGCTGTTTGCTCATTAAATAAAGTTACATAATAGGTTCGTTTTGTTCCCAACGGGTGTGACTGCACTTATTATCTGTAGGGTGTCAGATGAAGACAGGACTTTTCCACAATTATATCTTCTCCAAAATATTAAGCAAATATTAGCAACTACTTGCCAGCTCAGAAGTTCAGAGATAGTCTCCCTGAAAGCATCAACTATCCAGAAGCCTTAGTCTCTCACACAAAAGATAAGGCTGACTCCCTGGTGTTAGGACAATGGATTACTCCCCCTGAAAGCTTTCGTTAACAAATCTCCAGCCCACGGTAACTAGGGTTAGGCTGCTGCCTTCAGGAATCTTAGGTCAACCCATCTTGTCACAAGAATACCCCAATAACAATCCTCCCCCATTATGCGTACACTCCTCGTCCATCCCTGCCATCGTTTTCTTAACTATAGCACAACCCTTTCCTGTGATGTATGTCCTTACCTGTAATTGGGGGACTTGCAGTTTCCAAAAGGTATATAAGGCGTGGTCAGAATAAAGGAGCTCTCTCTGGGCCACCTCTCCTCTCCCAACTCCTGTCCTTCTCCTCCTTATTCCCTTTCCAGTGTCCTCTCCTCCCCCCACATTCTCTCTCTCCATGTGGACCACCTAGCAGGGCTGAGGTGAGCATGCTACCATGAGATGTGTCAGACTCCATCATTTCTCTCTTTCTCTTGCTCTCTGTGACTTTACTATCTATAATAACTGATAATTATCGCTGTGCAATGGTGCCCACTGAAACCCTCATGTTAATCTTGGAGGCTGGCTCCTCTGACAGCAGGGTGCTTCACATGGGGTTTCCCTAGATGTGAAAACCAAAGTTGGTGCTTTCTTTTTTTTAATACTCACAAATCAGATAGTAGGTTATTTGTTTTACTAAAATTTCACGATAGGATTTTCTCAATAACAGATATAAGACTGCTTCAAAAGTTCACGGGAAAATGGAATTGAAAGATGTCGTTTCTTCATGAACTTTTTGACGCTCCCTCGTATTTTACTAAACATGACAACTCCAAATCAAGTTATTAACATGTACCTTAAGAACATGCCTATCATAAGAAAGCACATTTAAACCACTACAAGGAGGGTACCATACAATAAGTTTCTTAAGGAAAAGTGGGGTGTCCTGAACATTGTGTAGCAATTAAATAATTTGTGGGATCCAATTAGATTAATGGAGCCTTGATGGCCAGTTACCTCTTTGTCTGCAAGGTTGGCACTTTTAAACCATAGGAGTAAGGTGAAGCTTTTCATTTCCAAAACTGATTACAAAGATCTACATATAACATCCTCCCTGGTGTATGGGCAACAGGGAAATGGGTGAAGGGAGACATCGAACAGTGTACAATATGACAAAATAATAATAATTTATAAATTATCAAGGGTTCATGAGGCAGAGAGGAGCAGGGAGGGAAGGGGGTAAATGAGGAGCTGATACCAAGGGTTTAGGTAGAAAGCAAATGTTTTGAGAATGATGAGAGCAACAGATAAACACATGTACTCAGCATACAATGGATGGATGGATGGAAGGATTGTGATAAGACTTGTATGAGCCCCCAATAAAATGATTAAAAAAGATTGAGAGTCACAGAAGTCACCAAGGGCAGGGCTGTTCTGTTCTGTAGGTTCTCTCACAGTCACCGTGGACTTGTTAGCACTAAGTTTTTGTTTTGAGTTAGATTGACTAATTTTATATCCATATACCTTACGTAATTCTTGGAGCGATTGAATGATAATGCTGGGTCACATTAATGATGTCACTCGGCTCTGACCTGATAAGATTGAGTTCTAAAGAAGTGAAAAAGCAATCAAAACAACAACAACAACAACAACAAAATCTCAGGTCAGTTACATAACATCTTCCCACCCAGAATTGATAAGTAGGGCACCAATCGTGAGACTCTTTTCAAAGACACAGCCCTCTCCTTTATATCATTTCAGTTGATGGATTTATTCAGAATTGATGCTCAGCACATTGCATGGATTGATGCGAATTTCTTTTCTGGAGACTCCCATTGGAGTCATCTGGGGACAGAGACATCACTGTAGAGAAGGAAGTTGAAGGTAGAGGGAACAGGTTGAAGCGATGTTCAAGGAAAGCTTGAAAGTAAATAAAAATGCACTTTAGTTAACAAGAATGTTACCATATTGGCCCACTGTTCTTGTTGGTAGATGTCCACAGTTCGTTTTGCCTCATAATAACCCCCTAGATAACAGGACAAAATGTTGTCCTGCCTAATGTAGGTATATAACCACTGGGTCGGTCAATCTCATTAAGCATCTTCCTCTCCTTTGTTGATCCTCTGCTATGTCAAGCATGATGTCCTCTGGGGATTGGTCTCTCCTGATAGCTACCCAAGGTATGTGAGAACTCTTGCTATCCTTGATTCTCAAGAGTATTCTGCCTATACTTCTTCCAAGATAGATTTGTTTAATTTTCTGGTAGCCTATAATATATTCACTATCCTTTGCCAAAATCATAATTCAAATGTGCATCTTCCTTTTTCACTGCCCAGTTTCTGCATGCATGTCAAGCAACTGAAAAGGCCGTGGCTTGGGTCAGCAACTCACCTGTCATCAAAGTGACATCTGCTTTCTTAAGACTTGGAAGAGTTCTGCTGTAGCAAATTTGGCCAATCACTGTTCAGTTTCTTGACTGCTGCTTCCAGGGAGGCTGCTGACTGATCCTAAAAAAATTAAACCCTTGACAACGTTGAACTTTCCTACCTTTGTGGTGGTGGTGCTTATGGGTCCTGCTGTGCAGATGTCTGTTTTCTTCATGCTGAAGTTGCGACAAACGTGCTGTTAATGTTGGAAGCTTAAACTATTCTCTGCACTAGCTTTGCAACTTTTCTGTAAAACTAAAACTCTTCTAAAACAAGTTTCTTAAAAAGGAAGGGAAGAAGAAAAGAAGAGAGGAAAGGAGGGAGGCAGGAGGAAGGAAGGAAGGAAGGAAGGAAGGAAGGAAGGAAGAAGGCGCTCTTCCACAGGTTTTGCTGCTTACTTCCAAATAGGGATGATCCCGGCTTGGTCTTTTCTTTGGAAAGGATAAATCTAGAAAGTCAATCAAATAATTGTATCCTCCAGGATAAGGGCTGAAGTCTTCGTCTGTCTCAACCATCTGTGCAAATGACAACATGGTCAAGGGAATGGCCATATAAATCCAGTGATCAAGGTCTTTACAAATTTCAGATGATGTAAGATTCAACTCCCCTTCAGTGATAAGTAGCAATGCATTAGAATTGATATAGGAAAAGAGAAACTCCCTTTCTCTCTCTTCTTAGTATTCTTCCCTAGCAAAACTGCTGCATGCCCTTAACCTGCATCAAGTTTAAAAAGGAGCTTGTCATCACCTTAAGTGCTATTATTATTGAGGTAGCAGGAGTAAATAAAAGAAGGAGTATCCTACAGGAACAACAATAAGTCATTTCATCGGAAATTTTCTAAGTGTTCTCTTTTTCATATTAATTTCCCAACTCAGATGATTGTTTAAACCAGTATTTTCCAACTCCAAAACCAAACTCACTGATTCCTAGTGACTCTACTGTTCTTTGAATTTCAAAGGCAAATTCCTAAAAATTATCTGGGATCTGATGGCGAAAAAAAAAAAAGGAATTTTAGCCCAGCTGGGGGTTGGGAAAAAAAATTATGTCTGCTATCACCAGTATCTACTATCTTTTTATTTTAGAAGAAGAAGGCTGCTTTAACTATTCAAAAGTAGCAAGGACATAATCTTGAAATAACAACAGCTCATTCCAAGGAAAAAGAGTTGATATCTTTGTACAAACCACATATGCCCATTCATACACACCTCATTAATGACAAATGGAGACTTGGACTGCCCTTGCCCCCCAGTGAGGGTGGGAGGTGTCACTGCTTTAGAGAAAGGGACATGCTGCCTGATAGCGATGCTTGGTTGATGAACAGTGCATTTGAGAAGAATGCTCACTGTGAGAGTAGGGACCCCCTGCCTATAGAAGCATGAGTGGTGCCCATTTCCCAGGACCTGGCCGGAACTCTGCTCTTCACACACAACCTCAGACACAGAGTGTCAGCCAGAAGTGGTTGGTGACTCACCAACCTTGCAGTTATTCCTGGCCCACTTCTGGTCTCTTATTTATCTCTGTTGTCATTGACTGCTGCAGAGTCAAATCCTATACACGAAGGCCCCATGTGTGTCACAGTAGAGCTATGCTCACAGAGGTGCTCAATGGCTCTGATTCTCCGGAGGGTTATTGCCACGTCTGCCTTCAAAGGCACATCCTGGCAGATGTCAATGTTTAACTTTTCAGGGAGTGGCCAAGCACATCAACTGTTTATCCAACCTAAGGACTCCTGCAGGCACTACCTGGGTGGTTCAAATGACCAAGCCAACACCTGTGAATTTAAAAAGTACTAAAATAAGCCAAAAATAAATGGTCAAGTCAAAAGGTTGGCAGTGAGTTTTTGAAAGGTCACAGCCTAAGGAGCATAGCTGTGCTCAGACAGACATGGGATCACCGTGAGTTAGAATTGACTGTTCTCCCCCCCCTCCAGCATCTCTTCCCTGTCAGTACTTAAACCTTGCTTTCGAATACACCTTTAGTTTGGGTGAGCAGGCGACAAGATAAACGGTTTGGCCCCCGTGCTCTCCGTGAACATGCTTAAGGTCTAATTCTAGGTTGATCTCTTTGTTTGGGCACCACAGTCCTCTTCACCACTGTCGAAAGTAGTTACCTCCTGCCTTCCTGGCCTTTTCCAAAACACTGCCTTGTCAAGTGGATCCCAGCTTCTAGCCCCGCAGAATGAATAGCTGTGCCTGCCACGTTAAGCAAACAAACAAGCGCAACCCCCCTAAAACAGAAACAACAAATAATGTTGATAGCTGGTAACAGAATGCTCCAAATGAGAAACCAAATTGGACTTCCCAACAGTCTCTAAATGTTCAATGAGGGGTGGTTCATCACCCTGTAACGTCTGTTCTCTGTTAGGCAGGCTGTGGGATTATGGAAGAAGGCCTGGTGACCTAGTGGGTTAATTTTCGCTAACCACAAGTGAGCAGTTCCAGTCTCCCAGCTGCTTCTCGGGAGAGAGATGAGCAATCTGCTCCATGAAGAAGTTACAGTCTCAGAAACCCAAAGAAGCTGTTCCACTCTGTGCTACAGGTTGCTGAGAGCTGGAATTGAATCAGTGGCCATGGGTTTGGGTTTGCTTTTTAGGGTTTGAGGAATACTTGTTGAGAAATAGTTTGGGTTAAGAATGAGGCTTTTTCCCCCCAATAAAATTATCTATTTTTAAAATGAAAAAAAAAGTAAAATATATAATGTTATTGTGAGTGTGAAAAAAAAAGTACAGCAGTAAAACTACAATATGTGTTTTTATGAGGGGAAATAGAAATAAAAAATTTGTGGCATGTATCACCATGGTAGTAACAGCAGGATCACTAAATTAAAACTCTGGAGAAGAAATGTACTCGGAATTGGTTATCTGGTTCATATAATTTATCATTTCATATAAGTAAGTTGTAACATGCTACCAATGATAAAAAGAAGCTATAATTGTCAAATTACATTAATACATTGTATGTACAGTTTTAATGATTACATTTTTCTAATAGAGCTCATTTTGAATAATCAAGCTTCAAAAAAATGGGTTTTTAAATTAATAATAATAATAATAATAATCAAAGATAAGTAATCCTTCGTAGCTTACCCTGACCACAAGGTTATAGTCCTTAAATCCAGCCCAAGTGTAGTATTCTTTTATCCAGGATGAGTGAAGAAATATTTCATCACCTACAGCAGTACTCAAAAATTTTATGTATGGTTCAAAGTCCCAGGAATCCTTGTAAATTTTAATTCCCTCTGGGGGCTCTGTGATGCCCTTGCTTAAAGACACAGGAGAGAGAGGGTGGAGAAATAAGAAAACTGAGAATATGGACCCAGAAGGTAAAAATTGTCACTTACGTGTTAAATATCAAAAATTGACCAGGCTAAAAGGTTTGAGTATTTCAGATGATCTTGCAGGAGTCCCACAGAAATCCCACGTGGGTGGGAGGTTGGGGGGTAGGCTTACATGTCGGACTTAAGCAGAGCAACTCCTGTTAATTATTTCTTATGTTGGTTTTAAAAGTCAGATCCCTTTGAAAGAAGATGTCTATGGCTGAACAACAAGCATTTGAAAAACCACTGATTTGGACCTTCTTGTCACACACAAATAAATAAACTATGAACGTGTTTCTTATATTGTGATTATATTGATTTTGTGGCTGTATGTACATCTTCCCTGCCTGTCCCACCCCCAAAATTAGGATGTAAGTTCTGTTAAAAATAGCAACCATGGGGGCTGAGCCCCGGTGGCGTAGTGGTTGTGCGCGGGACTGCGGCCCACTGGGACGGAGGTTTAATTCCAGCAGTGGGGCTGGGTCTCCTACTCCCACCACCGGAGAGCAGTGATGGCCCCCCTCCCCAAAATAGCAACCATGGTTGAGCAGAACATCAAAGGTGTTGAAAAATGTTTATAAAACATATGATCGGTTTTAACCTATTTTTGAGATAGGTTTCAAAAAAGGCACGAACTCCAAAACTTATGTTTTCAGCAGTACAGGTCTAATACTGTACTAATAAACAATTACCTACAAACAGATGGTCAACTGGAACCCGTCCAACAATATGGAGAAGACAATTCTACAACATTCCTAGAGCTTGTCCATTCCTTCTGAGAATATCTCACTGCATGAACATGGGAAGTACAATTCTATGATATTGCAATTCTGTGCTATTCCCAGAGCTTCTCTATGCTGTGTGAGAATGTCTCATTGTATGAAATTTGGAAAGTATCATCTTGTGACCGTCCAGATTGAAAGGAGGCATTGAGACTCCTGCCTAGTTAGGGTTGGCATGCAGCTGTAGCCGTCTGTCTCCTTTCTAAAACAAAATCTTTAGTCCATTGTATGTCCACAGCTACAATGGTACTGGTGTCTGTAAGAAAGTATTTGTCAGAGCATGCACACTGCTACATATTAGAGCCCACAACACAGGGAATCCAGGAGAAATAAACTCCTCAGGGCCAACAAGGAGAGTAGAGATACCAGGAGGATTAGGAAAGGGTGGGGGGAGAAAGGAAAAATCACTCACAAAGATCAAATAGAACCCCCTCCCAGGGGGACAAATAATGGAAAAGTAGGTGAAGGGCAGTGAGGACAATATAAGATATGGAAAAAATAATCCATAACATCAAGGGTTCATGAGGGAGGGTGGAGAAATGGGGAGCTGATATCAGGCGCTAAAGTGGGGAGAGAATACTTTGAAAATGATGATGGTGGCGTATGTGCTAACGTGCTTAACATATTGGAGGAATGTATGGATTGAGATAAGAGATGTAAGAGCCACCACTAAACGTATTTAAAGTACAAATAAATAAATAAATAAAAACTTAAAAGAAAGTATCAAAATACAAAATTTGTATCTTTTAAATAGATTTTTAAAATTTTCTTCCACTCTTGTCTCTGTCCTAGTTTAGAAACAAACAAACTCAATGCCACCAAGTTGCTTTCAACTCAAGATAAGCCCATCTGTTGCCAAGTAGAACAACTCCATAATTTTCTCATATCTATACTAGTTACCGAGGCAGAAAACCGGGGCACCACTGGGTAAGTCAAACTATTACCCTTTGAGTTAGTGAAATCATAGAAAAGAAGACCTTTGCTCTTTGAGTCTGACTCATTGTGACCATACAGGACAGAGTAGAACTACCCAATGATTTATCCAAGGATATGATCCTTAATGAAGCAGATTGCCTCATCTTCATCCTACACAGAAGCTGGTGGCTCTGAACTTCCAACCTTTTGGTTCTCAACTAAATGCTCAACAACTATGCCCTCAGGACTCCTTTTTAGGCTACTGTTTCAACACAATTTTTGCTATCCCAGGACTTTGACTTAGTTAGGTGTCTCATTAAATGCTTTCTGCATAAAGTTACACACAGCCTCACAATTGGCCTCCCTTACTCCTTTCTGCCAATACTTGCTTCCCCAGGACATTCTGCTGGTCACTGGAGGCGTTTTCTAAAACACGGCTCGGTAATCCATTTTCTTTGCCATCCAATACAAGCTCCTTGGCCAGGTTGACAGCACCTTTTCAACTGTGACCCCTGCAGGATATTCCTGCCTTATCCTTTTCCTCTGCCTTCCTTCATGAGTCCTCTATTTATGTAATCAACGGTTCTCTCTCCTGTACCTAGTATGATACCTGACCGGCAGAAGGAGCTGGATAAATATTTGCTGAATGATGTACATTTAGCATTCACCAGACCCACAATTTCTATTCACATGTCTCTTCTGTGGAGCTCTGGTAATGCTATCCAGTAGTTGGTAGACTGCTCGCCTCAAGATGGATAATTCAAACGTACAGTGGCTGAAAGGGAGAACGATGAGGCTATCTCATACGAGGTAACTAACTAAGAGTCAGAATTGGATTGAAGTTGACGGACAGGTATGTGTGTTGTTGTTTTGCTCTGTTTCCTTGAGCAAAGGTAACTCCTTCTGACTGGAATCTCCCATTCTCTCTCTTTCTCTCTAATTCTTTGCAACCCTATCCTCAGTTCTAAAACCTTGTTCAAATACCACTGATTCCAGATTAAATCTTCCTTGATTCCATGGACTGTTCTTTCCTAATCCTTCTTCCCTTCACAAAGCAGTGTTGAGTATATATGTGTGGGACTGCTTGCCCAAATGTAGGTGGTTTGAAGACACCAGCTAGCTGATCAAGGGAGAAAGATGTGTCAATCTAGTTCCATAAAGATTTACAGTTTTAAGCAGTGAACTCACAGAGAGATCTGTGGGACTGGCCCCAACTGCAGCTACATTGGCCCCCTCCCCAGAAGATTACACTACAGAGGACAGCACTGAAGATACAGCCCAGGGAGAGTGGTGGATCTGTCTGGCCACACGGGGGCAAGCTAAGAGGGAAGGGGTGGGGAGAGGGAGAACCACATCCTGGTTCACCAAGCCCTAAGGACAACACCCCTGCTTGGAATAGCCAAAGCACAGAGAAAACCTTAGGGCCGGCACCACCATGAGACGTGATGTCCCCTCACTGACCCACAGTGCTGCAGGAGACAGTACTGGAGACACGATGCAGGAATTGTGCCTGTTCTGACACCCTCTCTCCACTTCCACCTGCCCCCCCCCCCTTTCATATACTCAACCGCAAATTCCCCAGCAGTTGGTCCCCCTGTAGAATGGTCATTTGCATTTCTAGAAGTATTTGCTATACCTACTATGGTAGTTACATAATCTGTTGTCAATTGGAGGTTTAAGAGTGAAGGGATGGTGCTTAGTCTGTCAATCATGTTGCACTTTAATAACCTCATTTGGAGGTGCTAAGGAGATAAAATAGCTCTTTGGAGGCAGGGCACATGTTCACTCCCTGAGAGACTCTCTGCTGACAAGACACAGGGAACTATGCTAGTACCTTGAGCTGCAGCAGCCATGTGGAGACCCCTGTCAGCATTGAGATGGTTAGGATGCCACTGGATCCACAAGACTTTCCACCCACTGGTCTGTGATCTTCTTGTATTCAGTGTTATTGTATATGTTTCATAAGTCTGAAGAGGACTTTAAAGATTGGTATCAGACATATGGGCTAATAGTGGACTTATAGACTGGACCTGGACTGGGCTGAGATGTTTTCTCAATGCTCAATTGCTCTTGTATATAACACTCTTTTGGCTGAGCCCCGGTTGTGCACGGGACTGCGGCCCACTGGGATGGAGGTTCAATTCCAGCAGTGGCTCCACAGGAGCAAAGGCTGGGCCTCCTACTCCCACCACCAGAGGGCAGTGATGCCAAAGACAAAAACTCTTTCATATTACACATGTGAGTGTCTATAAATTTGTTTCTCTAGTCCACCCAGACTAACACACTGGGGCAAAACACAAAGGAGTGCAACAGAGCAACACAAGGCGCAAAGCAATGAAGTCTATGAAGAATTCTGAAAATAGACATCAGACTTTGAGGGCATTGCTTGAAATCTCATCAGACTCGATTTTAAAACATACATAAGTGTCAGAAAATAAAACTGGAACTACCTATAGATTTCCTCCTCTCCTTCCTCCTCCTTTATTTTCATGTATATCTATATAAGATAGGCATGATAAACGATAATAAGGAGAAAACGATGGGACCAATGATTCCAGGGGGACAGGGGGGTGCTGGATAAAGGGAGTCAGGAACCAACAAACTCAGGGCCAAGGGAGCACCCAAGAGAGCTAAAATCAATGGTGAGAATGGTGGACAATGCTTAGTGGGGTTTGATTAAGTGCACTGTAGCCGAGAGGAATTACTGACACGAAGCTCAAACATGATAATGAGACAGGAGGAAACAAAAAGGAAATAAAAGAGAGAACTAAGAGGCAAAAGACTTTTATAGAGTGTGGTAGCTACATACATAATTTGGTGTCCACTTGTGGAGGAGTGGAGTCTAGTCTGCCAATCAGGTTGCAACTTGGTATTTCCTTTGACTATGCTAAGGAGATAAATAGCTCACTGGAGGCAGGACACTTGCTACCTTCCCATGAGACATAGCTGATGATGAACCACAGAGCTATGCTGATTGAGTCAGAGTCCCGCTGCTGAAGAAGGAATCATGTGGAGACTCCTGCCAGCACTGAGATGCTTACACCGCCACTGGATCTGCAAGACTTCCCACCCACTGGCCTGTGATCTTCCTGCATTCAGAGTCATGGCATGTGTTTCATGAGTCTGAAGAGGAATCTACAGATTGATATTAGACATATGGGCTAATAGCAGACTTAGGGATTTGCTCTTCACTGGGCAGGAATGTTTTCTTAATATACAATTGCTCTTTTATATAAAGCTCTTTCTTAAACATATATGAGTGTCCATTAATTTGTTTCATTAGTCCATCCAGACTAATACACAGAGGTGTAAATATAGACGTGAATATATGTAAATATATTAATATATAATGATAGGCATGTAGATCTATGCACACATGTCTATATGTTAAGTATCAAGATAGCAGACAAACATTGGGTTTCTACTCAATTCCTCCCTTGATTTCAAGAATATTGTTTTAATAATCTGATATTCTGTGATGCTCACCTTCCTGGCATGATCGTTGAAATCCAAATAGGTGCATAAGCAAATGTGGTGAAAAAAGCAGATGGTTCCCAAATAGTGACTGGGGTCTTAAAGGCTTGAAGTTAAACAAGCAGCCATCTAACAGGGAAGCAACAAAGTCCACATGGAAGAAGCACACCAGACTGTTTGTGATCACAAGGTGTGGATGGGATCAGGTACCAGGCATGAGAAGACCCAAAACAAGCCATCATATTGATGCAAATGAGGGGGTTCAGAGTGGAGACCCCAAGCTCATCTGTAGATAATGGGACATCCCCTCACAGAAGGGTGATGAAGAAAGGATGAGTGAGCCAGGGTGCAGTACAGCACTGACAGAACACACATTATTCAAAATTCTGCTAGTTTTTTAATGCTTCCTTCCTCACCCACCCCCACTATCATGATCCCAGGTCTAACTTACACATCCAGGTAGACTGGAGCGTGTACACGGGTATAGATCAGAGGTTCAGGCACACAAAATCCAGGACAAGTAAACCCTTTGGGAACAATAATGGGAGTCATGATACTATGAGCATAAAGGGAAGGTATGGGGAAAAAGAAAGCAACCAATCCCAGTGTTCAATGTATAACCCACACACAGTCCAGGGTGATGAACAATAGACATGTGGATGACAGGAGGCAGCAGGTGATATAAAATATGAAAATAATAATGTTTTCTAATTTATCAAGGGGTCATGAGAGTGGGAGAGGCAGGGAGAGAGTGAAAAAAGAGAAGGGCTCAAGTAGAAAGAAAATGTTTTGGAAATGACAATGGCAACATATGTACAGATATGCTTGATACAATGGATGCATGGATTGTGATAAGGGCTGTAAGAGTCTCCACCAAAAAGATTTATTCAAAATAATAGAAATTAATTCTCATGGCTTATTTCTTATATACTTAACACATTTTGTGTTTAAGCTGTGCTCATGGTCCTTAACAGAAAAATGTTTCCCTCATTTGCTATTGTCTTGTTTGGTTCTGAGATGACAAAGACATTTGATTGATGATTATATATATAATAAGGAAAACAGAGGGGGGGGGAATAAAAAATTTTCTAGATTTTCTTTGAATCTTTTAAGTTCTATTTTCAAAGGTGACATGTGTCCAAGGATGTCTCCCAAAGATGTATATTGAAGTTCTGTGTCTGTACATGTGAACCTGTTTGGAAATAGGATTTTTCCTTTATCATTTATTGGTAATGAGGTTATAAAAGTTTATCACTTGAAACCAAAACCTAACTCAGTGCCATTCTGACTCACAGCGACCCTGTAGAAAGAGGAGGACTGCCTCTGTGGGTGTCTGAGGTTGAAACATTTTATGAGAGCGCAAAGCCTCTTCTCTCTCCTCTGGAGTGCCTGGTGACTTTGAACTGCTGACACTTAGGTTAGCAGGTCATCTCATAGCCCACTAGGCCATTGAGCTCCTCCCAATGTAAGGTGGGCTTTATATCCAATTGCTTCTGAATTACAAAAGGAACAGAAGAGACCTCGGAGCAGCCATACACGCAGACAATCCAAACTCATGGCCATTGAGTCAGTGCCAACTGATAACATTGACATTGTAGGTCAGGGTAGAACTGTTCCCTGAGTTTTCCCTGACTACAATTCTTTACAGGAGTAGAAAGTCCCATTTTTCTCCCCAACAGTGGTTTCAAACTGCTGGCTTTGTGGATAGCATCCCAGTACATAACCATTATGCCACCAGGGCTCCCTTTAGGAACACGAAGGTGTCAGGCATTTCAAAGGATTGCTGACAGCTATCAGAGGTTGAAGTCGACAAAAAAAGATCTGCCCACTTAAACCATGACCTGAAAATGGACTTCCGATTTCCAGAGAGATGTTCAAATACATCTCTGTCCTTTCAGCCACTCACTAGTGAGGCTTATGTTCTAGGCACATGAAGCAGTGAGACAGTATGTCACTCAACAAGACCACAGCATTCGTACAAATTTGGGACTGTGTCATGAAACAAGGTGTGTACCGTCTGATCAGATTGAAAGAGCTTCACCAGAGCATTTTCATTCTCTAGAAACATTAAAGGCAAACCTGTCTGTGGGGTCCTTAAGCATCCTCCCCAGGTCAAGGGTGGCGCCCGGTCGTGGGGTCCATGTTGCCACATCAGAAATTTTCTTGATGAGGTTGTTGAGTTCGTTCGGATCATTCTTGATATTTGTTTCCTTGATGTACCTGAGAAATTAGAGCGTTCCCACCAGGTGAGGAAGTGCATTCTCCGCTGCACAGGCTGCTTTGTACATTGACAGAACTTTTTGTTTCCTCCATAGTCCTACTTCTCGATTCCACTCCTTGTACAGTAATAGGATCAGAAAGGCCATCCTCAGACTAGAGTCTATTTTTAGGGAAGAATTCTTAGTCAAAGAGGGTTGTACTGATACTTCATTTTAAAGTTTAGTCATGAGGTGGGTGACATTGAAGTTGTCTATACAGAGGTTAACGGGTATAAATATGTGGAACTGCAGACACTTATATTTACTATTAATTATTTGAACCAATTTAATCTTTACATATTCTATATCATTTGCAAGCTCGATCTTAAGTGCATAACAGGAGTGAGAGAATTTTCTTGCGACAGTGTCCTTTGGAGATAGTTGCCATTATTATGGTTATTGTACAGAGAAGGAGGGAAGGAATCACCAGGTGGTACTAATGGACAAATAAGCTCACTCTGGACTGCTCTGAAAGGTCTTTAGTTTCTCAATAGCCCAGCTAGCTGAACAAAGACTCATCTAAGCTTCATGACATTAGAGTGGCTGTCATTTATTTGAACCCGCAGCACACAGGGCTTCCAATGACATTCAAGTAAGCTTCAGGACCTTCCTTCCACAGGGCTGCGGTGGATTTGAACTAGCAGCCTGCGCTCCTGCTTATTGTGGCCTTCTGCTCCCTTCAGAGGAAATCTGAACTAACTCTGGCCGCCCCCCTTGGCTTTCATTCCCGCCCTCTGTTCGCAGGCAGCTTGCTTAGATGAGCTCAGACCTCTGCTAGCCACCCGCTCTTTCCTTTCCCCTGCCCTCTGAGCCATTCTCGTGCACTTTCCCTAGGTGTCAGACTCTTGAACAAAACGTCCAGCCATACTTGTCTGATGGGTGCGATTCCACGAAATAGCCGGCAAAGGGGCAATAAATCCGGGGTTGCAGGTCCTTGACCAGCCGAGCCTTGTAGTTAAGGAGCTTCTTTCTTTCCGTTTTAATGAATTGGGCTTTCCAGTCCTCTGAAATGGCAGGAAGTGGGTTAAAGTTCTCCTCTGACGGCAGCAATCACAGAGAAACCAACGTTAAGCTCCACTGAAACTCTCTGGGGCAAAAAAAGTCAGAGAGCTACAGCAGAAATAGAACAAAGCTCTGTGCCTCGCCCGCCCGCCTGTGGAGAGCCTCCCCCTGTGCTGTTGAGCTCCATCTGCTTCTGTAAAGAGCAACAACCTTGGAAACCCTCTGGGCAAATCTACGACATCCTGTGGGGCCACTGGGACAGGTCTGGGCCAGGAGAAGGCAGTGCCCTTGGGTAACTGAATGGGTCTATGAGTCTGCCACTGGCCAACGTTGCTCAAGGGAAGTTGGGAGTTTTTAATTTGAAGTGGGCATTCCGGGATGGAGGGCCAGCGACCTCAGCTCCAGTTGACTCAGCCATCCGCGGCGGCTCAGAGGGAAGAACTGGGCTGCCGCCACCCCGCCATCAATTCTAAATCTGCAGCTTCTGTGTGTGGAGAGGTAAGTCGCTGTGCTGCTCCACAGATTCAGTCTCAGTCTCAGAAATGCACAGAGGCAGTTCTACTCCTCTGCCCCGCGGGGTCGCTGTGTCTCAGAATGAACTCAATGGCAGTGTGTGAGTGGGTTTGCTTAGAAACAAGTAAGCCTGGATTTCTGCATTCCTGGGTTATGGGCTATAGTGCAAAAAGTTTTCATTGCCGGGGTGATTTTTTTTTTCCCCCTGAAAAGTGGGAGTAGAAGAAAGAAGTTTGGAAAGTTATGGTAAGCACTCAGATGATTCCGTCCCTTGACCTCTCCTAAATTTCCCACTCTTCCCTTCAGGTCCCTTCATCATATTTTGTGCTGAATCTGACTTAATTGCAAATCAGCTTCCAAAGTTTTCAGGTGGCACAAATAGTTTGCATCTAGCTGGTAGCCAAAAGGCTGGCCGGTTGAATCACCCAGTGCACCCAGGACAAGAAATTCTGGGCAGGCTGTCTGCTTCGGTAAAGATGACGGCTAGGAAAACATTGCAGGGCAGTTCTACTTTGCAACACAGGGTCTCCTAAGTCACAAGCCAGCCTCTCCTCCCAAAGAGTATAAGCTTCCTGTCTGTAGAGACCAGGTCTCTTTCTCTTTGTATCCATCCACTGAGTATTTGGCAAAGTGCTGAATCGAAAGTGCTGCTTTTTACTCAAACTACTCAGGTGATGTCGTGGTTATACATGGGATGCTAACTGCAGAGTAAGCAGTTCGAAACTCCGTACTGCTTTGAGCAAGAAAGACGAGGCTTTCCATTGCCCCGAGGAGTTAAGAGTCTTGTAAGCCCACAGAGATGGTTCTACCCTGTCTCACAGGATTGCAACGAGCGCAAATCAACTCATTTGCAGTAAGCTGTTTTTTCTTTTTTTGAGTTGCCATTTACTGTACACTGGCAAACAGGTTTTGCCTCCTGCTCATCCGACATGTCTCTGAACAGCATTGTACTTCATTGGGTTTACATTGCTTGGGCTTTTTGGCCTCTCTTCCGAGGTCCCTCTGGGTGGATTTAAATCTTTTTCTAAGGCATTACCCATTGACTCCATCAGGGCTTCCTTGCTTCTTATGATCCACTGCTGTAGAGTGCATTCTGACTCACAGCAGCCCTGTTGGGACAGAGTAAAGCCATCTCCAGTGTTTCCAACCTGAACTCTTTGCTGAAGCAGACTGCCACTTCTCTCTCCCAAGAAACAGCCAGACTTTCAGAGAAGCACTTAACTACTGGGCCATCAGGTCTCCCTCCACTTGGAATTACTTCCGTATAAAATCATACCAGAAAACTTGCCACCACTGAACGTCATTGGGAAACCAGATGCTCCCCCAGCAAAATCACTCATCATAAGAGCAACTTTCATAGGCAGCCTTCCCCCATTGGGTCTGGTGCAGTCCACCGTATTGAGTATTTTATGACCTATGGAGAAACAAGGAGGTGTGAGGATGAACTCTCCAACACGGTCTTGACTTCCTAAACCTAATCACATTTAAAAGTGCATAGTCGATACAGATTGCAAAGTGTATAACCTGTCATTATGGAAGAACTACGTATGTAAGACAGTAAGATTTCAAAAAAAATTAAGTCTTAAGCAGCATATATTCAAGTGGGTAATTCATCCTGTTTGACCAGGTGGTTTCTAGGCATCTCATGAGGATAGTTGGTTTGATCTCACTCCAGTCTGTAGACAGACTGAACTCATACTCTCAGACTGTTGCCTCCAAATATTGTACTCAAATAATCGAAGACAGTAACTGGGTGACTAAACTCATACTCTCAGACTGTTGCCTCCAAATATTGTACTCAAATAATCGAAGACAGTAACTGGGTCAACACAAACTCTTCATTCAAACTTTGGCAGATTCCATGCAGAGCTCAACTGATTGTTGGGTCAGTAAGGAAGCCTCCTTACCTAGACGGTAAGCATGTATAAAATACTATCTTGTAACATCATATTCAATAGACGTAGGCTTTAACAAACTACTGTGGACACAATATCAAATATCTATTGGCTTAAAGGCAAAGTTTTGCAGTCACTATATAGATTACACTACTGATAATAAGTCCTCAGTAAAGATGATCTAAACAATAGCCCACTCTTCTAAGGCCAAAATATACAGTATTCTATGAAAATTTTGGATAGCTAGTAATATCCTTTCTACCAGCAGTATTTTTCCTTTTTCATTGTTGATGAGAAATTAGAAAGTACCTTTGTACTCCACAATAATGCAGGTATCCATCTCTGGATGAACCCCATCCATCAAGATCATAAATCGGAGATTCTTGTCTACCTGAAATTTAATAATAAAATCAACAACTGTGTTTGGTAGTTTATCTTCTAATTCAAGAAAGAACCCCCCACTTTCCAAAGGACCAGTTTTTAGCCACCCCATAGAACGTCCTATAAGGTGAACAATACCACTAGAGAGGAACTCTTCTTTAAAGATAAAAGTCAGAAGGAAGGAAAGAGGTCAGAGAGAAATGGGGAACCCAGGGAGAGAGTTGGAAGAGTGCTTTTACATTGCGGAGATTGCAGCAAATGTCACGAAAGAAAATGTGTGTGAATCATTGAATGGAAAATAAATGGTCTTTGTAAGCTTTCACTCAAACCACAATAAAAAACAAATTGAGAGGAGAAAAGAAAGACTTAATAAATCTTCTGGATCGACTGGTAAATTAGCAATTTAAAATAACTTTCCTTGGCTCTTTCCATCTACCAGCGAGATTAAAAAACTCTGGTATATACATCCATAGAAACAGTGATGAATGCATGAAGCACATGAAGACATGAGAAGACTTTGGAGGAAATTATACTCAGCTAAGCAAGTCAAGTACAAAAGGACAAGAACAAGAGGCCACTGAGATAAACTTAGAAAATACAAGGGACATAGGTGAAAAGCCACCAAATGCATACATTCCCAGGGCATGGTCCAGGCACTCTGGCAGAGGTCAGACCCAACCCAGGATGTTTATGGCAGCCAGTTAAAAAGCAGGGGGGTAATTAGGAGGTGGGGGTGAGGATTTCGATAGTGGGAAAACAGGGGAGCAACTCACCCAGGGAGCAAGTATTGCTCATGTCTGCACAGGAAAACTAGAAACGGCCCAGACCTCAACCTGGGGTACCAAGCCTAGATGGTAACATACTGGTATGAAGCAGAAAACGAACAGAGGGGTGTGTGTGGCTGACCCCAGTTGACCCCCTCCCCAGAAGAATGGACTCTAGAGGACAGCACTGAAGATATGGCCCAGGGAGAGTGGCAGGTCTGCCCAGACCACATGCGAGCAACCTAAGAGAGGAAGTGAGAGAAAGAGTGGACGACATCCTGGCCCACCAAGCCCCCAGGACCACTCCTGCTTGAAGCAACCGAGAACAGAAGGGACCATAGACAAATGACGCCCTCCTCACTAACCCACAGGGCTACAGGGGAAAGCACTGGTGACACAGTGTGGGAAGTGAGACCCATTTGATACCACCCCCCCCCCCCATTCACAAACACACACAGGGGCAAAACACAAACGGACTGCAAGAGAGTAGCAAGGGGAGCAAAGTGATGACGGATGGAGCGATCCCAATAACAGACCTCAGAATGGGTGGACAGGACGTGACACTTGACCAGATTCAATTAGAAAACAATCAGAAGGTCAGCAGACAGGCCTAGAGCTATTTATAGACATCTTTCTGTCTGTCTGTCTTTCTCCTTCCCCTCTAACCCACACTTTTTTCTTTTTCTCGTGTCGATCTCTACAGCATAAGCAGGATAACCAATCCAGAGGAGAAAACAAAAGAGTAAATGACATGGGAGAAGAGGAGATGGGAGAAAGGGAAGGGAGAGCCAAGAAACCTGGGGACATGAGAACAATAAGAGATCCAAGACAATGGGGGGTAGAGAATACCTGTTGGGGTTTGTTCTAGTGCAATGTAGCTAAGAGAGTTGAACGAAGGTCAAACATGATAGTGGGATCAGAGGAATGAAAAAAAACACAGAGGAAAGAACTGGGAGGCAAAAGATATTTGTACAAGTATAAATATAGACATATCATATGTAAATATATTATATAATATATTATATTATATCTATATATAGATATATAGGTCCTTGTGCATAAATTAAGTATTAAGCATTAAGATAGCAAACAGGCATTGTGTTTCTAATCAAGTATTCACTCAACATAAGAACACTTTGTTCTTATAACCTGGCATTTTGTGATGCTCTCATTCCTGACATGATTGCTAAAATAAAAATGGGTGTACTAGCAAATGTGGTGAAGAAAACCGACCGTGCTCAGCTGCTAAAATACATAGCATCTGTGGTCTTAGGGGTTTGAAGTTAAACAAGTAGCAATCTAGCAAGGAAGTAACAAAGCCCACAAGAAAAAACCACACCAGCCTATGTGATTATGAGGTATCGATTGGATCGCATGTCAGATATCAGAAGACCCAAAACAAACAAATATATCGATGCAAGTGGTGGGTGTCAGAGTGGGGACTCAAAGCATCTCTGTAGACAATTGGACATTCCTACACAGAAGTGACATGGGAAAAGAATGAGACAGCCAGAGTGCAGCACAGCACCAAGAGAACACACAACATTCCTCTGTTCTTTAAGGCTTCCGTCCCCCCACTACCATGACCTCAGTTCTACCTTATAAATCCGTCTAGACCAGAACATGTACACTAGCACAGAGAAGAGCTCTAGACACACAGAATCCAGGACAGATAAAGTCTTCAGTAAAAGTAATGGGAGTAGTGCAATACCATGAGGATAAGGGGAAGGTGGAGGGTATTGGGGAGAAATGGTAAACCAACTACCATGATTGACTTATAATCTGCCCCCCCTGGGGGGGGTGAACAACAGAAACATGGGAGACAGTGGATGGTGTAAGATATGAAAATAATAACATATATAATTTATCAGGAGTCCACGAGGATGGGAGGGTGAGGGAGGAAGGTAAAAAAGAATGGTTAGTACCCAGGACCTAAGCAGAAAGAAAATGTTTTGAAAATGATGATGGCAACATATGTACAAATGTGTTTGATAGAATTGGTGTATGGCTTAGAAGACCTGTAAGAGCTGCCAATATGTGATTTCTTAATAAAATAAATAAGTGAATAACTTTCCTCATTCATAATTAGATTCATCACCTTGTCCTACAGTGATGCCACTCTTCAATGAAAGAAAAAGACCTTCATCAAGGACAGTTGTGCCCACCCTCAGAGTTAGAATAAAGGTGGTATTTATACTGTAGAAGTAAAGATGAAACTGGCCATTTTTTCTTAATAACTACCGACTACCTGCCCTAAACTCACCTGGGAAAATTTAACTGGAAAATGTGGGGAAAGAGTGAAAAAAGAGGCAGATATCTGACCTGCTGCCATACTCCAAATGGTACAACGTTGATATTCGTCAACTGGGCACCACTCTGACTCAGATTCCAAAAAACAGGTCTTTCTGTGTTTCCAACATAAATGGGAACATCTGGTCTTCTCTTAGCAAGTTTTTTCAGGGTGGGGTAACTAGGATCAGAGAGATGGAAAAATTGAGGGCTCTAAACATTACGAAGGATCATCCAGTACAGTGGTTCTCAATCTCCCTAATCCTGTGACTCTTCAGTACAGTTGCTCATGTTATGGTGACCTCTTTTGTGGGCATGTCTGCCTGTGGGTGGGCCTGCTTGGAGAATGATAGAGGAGCTGTGTCACAATTCCTAAGACCATCAGAAATATGGTCTTAGGCGACCTCTGTGAAAGGGTCATTTGACCCCCAAAGGGGTCGCCACCCCCAGGTTGAGAACTTCTGATCTAGTGCAAGAGCATGTTAACTGAGAAGTGAGGAAGTTAGAAAACAGACTCTCACCAGATTCCCCTCTTGAGTTTGTGCTCAAGAGTACCTGTAACGGAGAGAGGGGTTTTCTGGAAGATTCTTCTTTATCATGAGAAGTATCATGTCATCACGTGTGCGTGAACCAAGTATCAGTTCCATCTTCTGCACTGATGCTGATTTGAGTAGCGCTAGTTCTAATACAAAATCCAAAGTGGAAAAGTCATGCTGAAAGTGCTGTAGGCTAATGTAGATTACCATGATCTCCATTTCTTCTTCACCAACTTCTCTCCATGAGGCAGAAGATTAGCACATAGCACTAGATGAGGTTTACCCATGCTTAAGACTTTCCCAACCTTCAAAGCCTCATTTCAATGGCTCCTAGGGAAAGAATGTGCTTTGTCTGTAATTAGGGACAGCTAGATAAGGCAGTACACTATAGAGGGACATTACACTGAACATGTGTAGGAATCCTGGCTCAGTACACAATCAATCAAGTATTTTTCAATAGTAAACCCTAAATTTCCATGACTTGTGATAGAAAGATGAATAATAAATCAATAGCTCAAAACCAAAGTCACTGCGAACGAGTCAATGGCAACTCATAGCAGTTTCTATAGAACAGAACAAAGGCAATCCTGTGAGTTTCCAAGACATAACGTATCTCACCAAGGGAGTAGAAAGTACCATCTTGTTCCCTAGGACCAGCTGGTCATTTCAAACTACTGAGTTTGCAAGTTAGCATCCCATAACCACTCTGCCACCGGGGTGCCGGGAAATATCATTTAAAAACAATTTACTGCCTCAAAAACTGGTTTTAAAAAAAACTGTGCTCATGGCTGAAGGAAAACATGCAGAACTATACAACAAACATGGACAGTAATTTGATAATCAAGTTTGCGGTTTCTGATTCTGAGCCTAGTCTTTCTCTGATTATACGGTGTTGTTCTTAGGTGTCTTCATGCCAACTCACACCAATTCATGAAAAGAGAAGATGCTGGGTGGTCTCTTGTCAGTCTCACGGTTGCTATTAGGTTTGAATCCATTTCTGCATCTCCCGTGTCAATACAGCTTGTGGAAGGTCTTCCTCTTTTACATTGATGTTCTGCTTTACCAAACATGAGGTGCTTTCCCAGGCACTGGTCTCTTCTGATAACACACCCAAAGTACATGACTTGAGTCTTGCCATCCTCAATCTGGGAATAGCAGTAGGGAGAAGCAGTCTGGCTCTATTTCCTCCTATAAAGCTTTGTTTGTTCTTATGGTAGTGCACGGTACTTTCAATATTCTTTGTCAACACCATACTTCAGATGCATCAGTTTTTTTCTGGGCTTCCTTAGTCATTGTCCAGCTCTCAGATGCATATGAGGTGATTGAAATGATCATGACTTACATCATCAGGTGCACATTAGCCCTCAAAGTGACACTCGTACTCTAATACTTTAAAGACGTTTTGGGCAACAGATTTTCCCAATGCAAAATGTTGTGCCATATCCTGATTACTGTACCTATAAGAAATGATTGTGGATCCGAGTAAATTGAAACCTTGACAACTTTCATCATTTCTCCATTTACCATAATGTCTATTGGTCCACTTATGATTTTTGTTTTCTTTACATTAAGTTGTAAGCCATAATGAACACTGCTACTCTCAGCAAAGAGGACTTCAAGTCTTCTTGGATTTCAGCAAGCATAGTTTTCATCTGCATAGCAAAAGTTGTTATATAGTCAAACTTTTCTGATGATTTGTTCAGCATATAAATTGAATAACTATGAAGAAAGGATACAACCTTGATGTGCAGCTTTCCTGGTTTTAAACCATGCAGAATTCCTTTGCTTTGCTTGTACAATTATCTCTTGGTCTATGTGTTTCTGAATGTGTTCTGGAACTTCATTCTTGCAAAGTTAGCCAGTTTGTGAAATGCCTTTCCATAGTTAATGACACACAGATAAACATCTTTCTGAAACTCTCTCCTTTTAACCAAGATTCATGTGATGTCAGTTATTACTCATGTGCTATCTCTTGAAATAATTGGTTGCCTCACAAGTCATAAGACAATTCTCATTGTCTTATACACAGATAATAATGTTGGGCAAAAGATTATCAGAAAAAACTTACACAATATCTGCCTATCAGCACTTAAATGTAATGATAGTCAAGTTTCAACAATGGGTGAAAAGTTGTCCAAATAGCAGAAGCAGGAGAAGAGAGAACTGAAAGGATTCCCTGCCCATCCACCACCCTTCATCCCTAAAATGACGGCTTGAAAGAGTTACATTCAATCACTTCAAAATGCACCTTTACCAGTTTTACTTCTTTGCTGATAATTCTTACTGATATTTATGAATAACATCTTATATCACTCTACTGTAAATAATAGAGTCGCATGTCTTTGAACAAAGACTGTTTTGTAAGGCACTTTGGTCTTTTCTCTCCCCCCTGAATCAGAGAGGTTATATACTATAAGCAATGGGCAGAAAGAAAGGGCAGGGGCTCAATGGCAAATAATCCTCATGTTTCATCAGAGATCTACTAACAAGTCAAAGAATAGGACCTATCAAGGAGAGGGGATTAAAGGAGGAAAAAGGACAAGGTTTGGCAGTGGTTTAGTATGAAGTTATTTTTGACATACTGCCCAGCAGTGTGTTGTGATACTACAAATGGGAACTGGCATTCTAATTCAAGGTGTAGCCCTTGAATCTAGAACTACATTCTGTGTTAGGCCAGTAGTTGGTAAGTAAATGGTATTAAAATTATTTTCCAGTTACCTCTAAGTAGACTTTGACTCATGGAGAATATAACTATTCCATAGGGTTTGGGGGAGGGAGTCCACCAGTCCTATGGACTCTGGACTAGTTTCTTCTGGTACAGTGACTGTGTATCCTCTCCACCATTTTAGTAGGTAGCATATGAGTAAGAACTCATTGTGATGAAAGAAGAGGTTCAAGCTCACTGAATGCATTAGTCAAAAACAAGGCTCCAGGAATTGGCAAATACCCATTGAAATGTTTCAAAAAGCAGAAGAAGCACTGGATGCACTCATTCATCCATGCCAGGAAATTTGGAAGACAGCTACCTGGTCAACTGTCTAGAAGAGATGCATTTTGTGTCCATTTCAAAAGAAACAAATGGTGACAGACCAGAATGCTCCAGCTACAGAATGACATCGTTGATATCTAATACTGGCTGCAACATCACAATGTCAGGGAGCTGCCAGGAGTTCAGGCCAGATTCAGAAGAGGACACAAAAGTTGGGATGAAACTACTGATGTCCGACGGCTGTTGGCTCAAAGCAGAGACTACCAGAGAGATGTTTTCTTGTATTTCATTTACTATGTAAAGGCATTCAATGGCATATACCATCATAAACTGTAGCTAACTTTGAGAAGACTGGGGATTCCAGAACCCTTCCTTGTGCTCATTCAGCACTTGTACGTGGGTCAAGAGGCATGTGTGAGGGGCTGTTGCGCACTTTAAAATTGGGGAAGATATGTGTCTGGACTGTATACTCTCACCACGTTTGTTCAATCTATATGCTGAGAAAATAATCAGAGAACCTGGATTATATGGAGAGTGTAGAGAATAAAAATTGGTGGAAGGCTTATTAACAACCTGAAGTACGCAGATGGCACAAACTTGCCTGCTGAAAGTGAGGCTAATCCAAGGCCCTGAATGAAGAACAAAGATTGTAACCTTCAGTACAGATTAAAACTCAGTGTTAAGAAGATCAAAATCTGGCTGAACCCCGGTGGCGTACTGGTTGTGTGCCGGATTGCAGTCCACTGGGTTGGTGGTTCAAATCCAGCAGCAGCTGTCCAGGAGCAAGGCTGGACTTCCTACTCCCACCAGAGGGCAGTGATGCCCCCCCAAGAAAAGAAGATCAAAATCCTCACAACTAGACCAATTGATAGCTGCATGATAAAGAGAGAAAAGGTTGAAGTTGTGAAGGATTTTGTATTGCTTTGATCCACGTTCAATACTCATGGAAACAGCAGAGACAAGATCAAAAAAACTTACTGCACTGGCTAACTCTGCTTCACAAAGCCTTTTTAGAATGTGAAAGATCAAAGGTGTTTCTTTGAACACTAAGGAGCACCTCACCCAAGCCAGGATAGGTTCTAGTTCAGTTGTTCTCAACCTGTGGGTCGCGACCCTTTGGGGGTGCGGGGAATTGAACGACCTTTTCACAGGGGTCACCCAATTCATAACCATAGCAAAATCGCAGTCATGAAGTGGCAACAAAAATAATTTTATGGTTGGGGGTGCGTCACTGCAACATGAGGAAATGTATGAAAGGGTTGCAGCATGAGAAATGTTGAGAACTACTGCTGTATTGCATCATAGGCATGTGAAAGTTGGACACTGAAGAAGGAAGAACGTAGGATAGATACGCTTGAATTGTGGTGCTGGAGAAGAATATGGAAAGTACCACAGACTGCTAAAAGGAGCAACCAGTCTATATTTAAGAAGTAAGACCAGCGTGTTTCTCAGAAGCAAGAAAAGCAAGACTTTGTCTTATATTTGGGGCCATATTATTAGGAGTAACCAGTCCCTGGAGAAGGACATCCTGTTTGGTCAAGTGGAGGGGCCGTGAAAAAGAGGACAGCTCATGCTGAGATGGATTGATTCAGTGACGGCATCCATGGGCTCCGGCCCAGGAGCAATAGTGAGGCTGTGACAGATCATACAGTGTTCCATTCAGTTGTACACAGGGTCGATTGGATGGCACTAACAACAGTCTTGTCTTCTGAAGATCCTCTGAGAGAACTCAAACAGATATCCTTTTGGTTAGCAGGTAAAGGCATGAACTGTGCCAGCCAGAGACTAGAATCCCAAATTCCTTACAATTGAGCACACTCTGTATTCTCAGAGAATATCTTTTACTGGGACTTTGGGCGACTGTATCTTATGTTATAAAACAATCACCACACTTAGACATCATTTTTATCACAACCCCCATCACCCCATGAAATTATGAAGCTCTGGTGACATAGTTCATTACTCATTGGGCTGCTAACTATAAAGTAAGTCCTTTGAAATCACTAGCTGCTCTGGGAGGAAAAAAAGAGTGACAGTTTCGGAAACCCAAGGTGGCGGTTCCACCTTGTCTCATAAGGTCAGTGAATTTGGAACTGACTCAATGGTGGTGAGTTTCTTGGGTTATATAAGCTAGTAAAAAATTATTGCCACACATTACTATTACTACACAATGCACAGACCTGGGGCTCTTATAATCCTGAAACTGCCCAATCCTGGTTCAAGGGTTTTTGTGGAACAGAAAGACAGCACAACAGGCAAGTAAGTTGTAATTAGATCACCACAGTATACTAGCAGGCTGTGATGTAGAAAGAGGTGTGTTGCAGATAATCTATCACAAAGCTGACTTGTTATTTAGGTGTAAATGATTTCCTTTGAAAATTAATTTAGGACATACTCATACTTCAAAAGTCCCATATGCTGTGGAACAGGAAACCTGGGAGTCAGTTGACCAGGAAATGATATCATCTCTTGGACATTTCTATCAAAGGATGTCCTACCGATAAACTTTGCTTGTCATGTAGCTCACAGAAAATGAAAAAGCTGAAATAACTTAATTAGAACACTCTGCTTGTTGCTTTGTGTTTATATTGGCAATCAAAACAGGAATGAAAGAATATGACCCTGTAATTAAGGAAAAGAACAGGGAATATGATTCACACACACACATACCACTTCTGGTAGCCCAGTGTGTTTACAAATATGTTTTGTTTCTTCCGTGGAAGCTGTCTTTCTGTCTTCTTGTCAGGTCCTCTCATATTCCTTTTCTCTGGTTTCAATCATCATTGGATGAGGCAAACACGTAGTGGAAATGTTGAAAGGTCAGTGTTCTTGTTAGTTGCTCAAATGGATTCTGTCTTGTGACAACACAGTTTTCCAGATTGTACATTTGGGGAGCAGATCACCAGTTAAGTCTTCTGAGACACCTTTGAAAAGGATTGAACCATCCATTTTTCAGTGCACAGTCAAGTGCTTGGCCACTTATGTCACTCAGCATTCAGCTCAGTATTGAGATACTGGACACCAGGCGATAGCAGACTGTGACTCTTGGGCCCTATCTGGCCTGCAAGCTGAAGGGTTTTAACCTTATTCAATCACTGTCCAAAGAAACCAGAGAGGAGTGCTTTGTGATGTGTGAAAATGATATGATAACAAAAAAGAAAGAAAACGATAGAAGATCCAAATTTAATTGGCATGCAATCATACTCCTGAACAGTGGTAGTGTTCCATGTTCCATCAGGTGTATCTATAAAGGATGAACTTGACAGGACCTGACTATTATAACGGCTACTCTTGTGCTTTGAGGGCAGTGTTGAGTGTTGAGACACTGAGAGTAAGCCTTGAATGGCTCAAGAACTCTATAACAAAAAATAAGCAAACTCATCACAATCCAGTCAGTTCTGACCAATCAAAACCCTACAGGACTGAGTAGAATTCCCCCTGTTGGTATTCAAGACTATATATCTTTACAGGAGTAGAAAAACCTCATCTTTCAACTCCATGAAGAAAATTCTAAAGCTGTTTTTTACTGGAACTCTCTTGTGAGACTTGCTTACCTCAAGTGGTCCGAGTGCATATGACTGATGTAAATTAAGTCAGCTTGGCACAGCCTCTCCAGCCAATCAGAGGGAGGCTCATGGAGTAACCACCATCCTCTGGCAAAAGCAGGACCAATTAGCCATGGGTCAAACACCATCCTCTTGTCTCCTAATTTGAGGTCCATACAGGCGTGAGTGAGGTATGTCACCTGTTGGAAGAGTGTGAAATTCATACTTCTGAATCATTACTGGCTGGCAGCAATGAACATGTTCATTGAAAAATCATGTTGGAGAACTTTGCTCCTAAGCATAATCTGGAAAAAGCACAGGACCCAAGTACTCAACAGATTTTGTTGAGTTCAATAGAACTCAACAGATTTTGTTTTTGGGGGGTGGGGGGTGGGGTGGGCATCACTGCCTGCTGGTGGTGGGAGTAGAAGGTCCAGTCTGTACTCCTGTGGAGCTGGAATTGAACCTCCATCCCAGTGGGTCCCAGTCCCACGCACAACCACGACGCCAACAGGGCTCAGCCTCAGCAGATTTATATCATGCACAACTCCACGCCAAACAAAATCCCAACTGGCCCTGGCGTCAACTCCAACTCCTGCAAGCCCATATCTATAAGAGTAGAACTGTGTTCCTTAAGAGTTTCAATGTCACCGGGCCTCTCTTCCAAGGTACCTCACAGTGGGCTTGAACCTCCAACCTTTCAGTTAGCAGCTGAGCACTTTAACCATTTGTACCATCAATGTGGTCCTGAGGCATCAAGTCAATAGATTACCTATTTTTGCTCTCCACTACCTACCTGTACTGTGGTGGCTTGCATCTTGCTGTGAGGCTGGATGCTGTGCCACAAGTAGTTCAGATATGAGCGGAAGTATCCGTAGAAAATTTCAGCAGAGCCACTCCACTAAGACAGACTAGGAAGAGAGCCCTGGTTTCTACAAATTATCCAATGAAGACCCTGTGAGTCACACCACGATGTGGTATAAGGTAGGGCTGGAAGAGGAGCATCCTGTGTTGGGAAGTACTCACAATACACAATGGCTATGGCAATGGGCTCATGCATATCGATGACCTTGAGACTGGCAATGTTTCCACCTGTCATACACGCAATCCCCCTGTGTTCCAGCAGACTCAGGAACCATTCACAAGCCCTAGTCTATTTCAAGTAGCTCCTACATACTGATCTACAGTTTCCACTGTAGAGTAACTACAGAGAGTAACTCTTCGGGTCACATCCTTGTTTATAAGGTAAGGTAGCAGCTGTGTCATGACAGACACTTAGGTATTGAAATGCCAGAGTGGCTCTGAATAAGAACATGGGTGAGTGACTCTGTGAGTTTCGGTAGCTTGGCACAAAGGGGACTGGCAACTTGGCTCAATATACTTGAAAGACTTTCTCTTACAAATCTCCTCCTAAATCAACCTTTATGGATGTCACAGACCTCTGAGCAAGGCTGCAAACAATGGCTTTGAGACAAGAACAGACTTGGAGAGTCCTCACTCCCTTACCATGCATGGCCTGACACATCCATGGGCGAAACTAAAACCACCACGGAGCAGAACCAAGGTCATAGAAACTCCAACCTGGATACTCAAAATAGTGTGTGGAGAGAGGTGAAAGACCCATATAAGTTTTGTTTTTTTTTTAATTTATGTGTCTCCTATAATTCCTTGAGTAAAATTTATCCTGCAGGCAGTTTTATTATGTGATTTAGAGTACAGTTATAAAATCCCACTTGATGAAATAAGGTTATTTGTCCCGGCCTGCGGGTCTGTAATTCGTAAGTCCTGGAAGGAGAAGCAGGAATTTGGGAAACAGGAGACACGAGAAATGGAGAGAAGACAGGATTCTGATCAAGTCTCATTTATTAGGGAGAAATATACCAATTTTATAGGGGAATCAAGCTTAGGCAATTAGCATACGGTAATCTCCAAAATTAACAAGTGAAGGGCAGCACAGCTGCAAGTCAAGCTTCAAAGCCCAGGACTGTTTAAAGTTATAAAGGTGACAGACTACAAACCTCAGGCAATAAACCATAACAGAGTTCAGGCTACCTGACTGTAGCCAGGTCAAGCATGTCCGGGCTGGATGGCTCCGGACAGTTATTTACTCTTTTGAGGTTATTGGCTTTTTTTTTTTTAATCACTTTATTGGAAGCTCATACAACTCTTACCACAATCCAAACATACACCCATTGTGTCAAGCACATTTGTACATTTGTCGCCATCATCATTCCCAAAACATTTGCTTTCCACCAGAGCCCTTGATGTCAGCTTCTCATTTTAGATTATTCTCCTTCTTGGTACAAAGTCCCTGGGTGCTGCTCAAAAGTACTTGATACTGGGCTGAGCCCCGGTGGCGTAAGTGGTTGAGTGCGGAACTGCAGCCCGCAGGCTTGGTGGTTCCAATCCAGTGGCGGCTGGGTAGCGCCCACGACCACCAGAGGCAGTGATGCCCACAAAAAAAAAAAAAAAGAAAGAAAGAAAGAAAAGTACTTGATACTTCCATAAACTTGTAAAACATGTAAACAAGTGAAGCTCTGGTGGTTTATAGCTCCCAGACTCCTGCAGGATTTCTGGCGGAGGAACACTTCCAACAAAGTGAAGGGAACACACAAGAAGGGTGGTAGAAGAGCTATGAGGCGATATGCATACAGTAAGGCATCCTTAGCCATGCTGCCAGGCACAGAACGGCCATGAAGAGTAATTGCTGAACTTCCTTTGGTTGTTTGCATAGCTTGCTTTGGGGAGTTTCCGCTCAAGTTTCTTTCTGACTATATTTCCTTGCAATGCTTGCCAAGTTCTGAAAGTCCTTTTAAAAAAAAGCTGCTCAAGAGACTAATTTCATTATATGGTCTTACTAGCTTGTCAGATCAAAGAGTACTCACAATAATTTACTCACTGCCACCAAACTGCTTCCCATGAAGACCAGCCCTATTGGACAGAGTATAACTTCTGTGGAAAGTTCCTGAAACGGCAAATCTTTGGGGGAGCAGCAAGTTTTATCTTTCTCCCATGGCTTGACTGGTAGGTTTGAACCATCAAGAGCGAGTTAGCAGTCCAATGTTCACCCCACTGGACCACCAGGGCTCCTTCAGATAAACTAAGGTGTACAAACATCTATAATGATAAGAAATACTCAATTGAAAGACAAGTTCATTCTAGTATTTACTGACCTGTACTTCTCCAAAAGCCAAATCTTCAATGGTTCTGGGCTGTGACTCCCAGGGGTTCGGAGGATTCAGTTCTAGCAGGGTGAGTCCTTCTTTTTCATCCATTTCAACAACTAGAAGCAAAGGGACACAAATCTTGATTAAAAACAACAAAGAATCACATTTTAGAAATATTGCTGGAAACGCCATGCAGGGTCCAGATACACAAGCATGCCCAAATCAAAGGAATACCCAAACAAAAGGCAATGATCCTTGAGCCAAGCGGTTCCCACTGAAGTGATGAGTTAAGTCCAACACCTATTCATTTCCCAGTTCGAATTTTCACACTGAACCTCTAGAGATTCCACTCACAGTAAGGACACACACACACACACACACACACAACTTCACTACAATTTAATTAACTCTACAGAAATGAATGAAGGCTTGGAGGGTTATGTGTTGCACTGGAAACCCCTAGTAGTTCAAAATCACCAGCTGTTCTGAAGGAGAGAGATAACACTGAAGTTGTGGATGGACTTCAGGTCTCAGCTCATAATCTCACTCAATACAATAACATTTTGCTCTAATAAAATGGCATTTTGTGATCCTCACTCTCCGGGCACAATCGCTGAAGACAAAATGGATCATAAGCAAATGTGATCAAGAAAACAAATGGTTGTTAGCTATTAAAAGATATAACATCTGGGATCTTAGAGGCTTGAGGATAAACAAGCGGCTATCTAGCTGAGAAGTAACAAAGTCCACATGGAAGAAGCACACCAGCCGGTGCAATCATGAGGTGTTTTCAGAACCTGATAACAGGCACCAGAACACCCATAACAAACAAACAAACAAAAATATATTGTTGAAAATGAGAGGGGTCAGGGCAGAGACCCAAAGCCTACCTGCAGACAATAGAACATCTCCCCACGGAGGGGTTGCAGGAGAGGGATGAGTCAACCAGGGTGCAGAAAACCACCAATGGAACACACACTATCCCTCTGGTTCCCTGAGGCTTCCTCACCCCTGCCCGCTATCATGACCCCAGTGCTGCTTCTTACTCTAGACTAGACCAGAACATGTGCATAGGCACACATAACGACACACACACACACACACACACACACACACACACCCTCCGGGGGAAAGAAGAACAAAAACCAGGGCAGAAGGGAGACAGAGGTTTGTGTGAGATATGAAAACAATATTAACATATCTATCAAGGGGTCATGAGGGTGGTGGGGAGGGAAAGAGGGGAAAAAGAGGAGCTGATACCAAGGGCTTAATAGAAAGTAAATGTCTAGAAAAGAATGATGGCAACATATGTACAATAATACCTGATACAATTGATGTATGTATTGTAATAAGAGTTGTACCAGCCCGCAATAAAATGTTTTTAAAATAGCATCTCAGAACCCACCGGGGAAGTTCTACTCTGTCCTATAGGATTGCTGTGTGTTGAAATCAACTGGACAGCCATGAGTCGAATTTATTGAAACATCAATCAGGATAGATCAATGATTAGAGGAGACATCAGATTTGGAGGCGTAGAGTGCCACCGGGGCATGGGAGATGCTTGGTGAGGATGCTTTGGAGAAACACAACAACGGAAACTGGACAGCATTTTGTTTCTGCTGTACCTGCAGTCGCTGTGAGTTAGAATCAACTTGGAACATGGAAACATATCATGGTGTTATGGAGGAAGATGCACTTGGTCAGTTTCCAATAGTCAAATAAGGTTTCAAATAGAGTTTAACCCTTGAACTGGACATGACAGATAAAAAATTTTGAGGCAGACAATAAAAACATGACCTTGTAAGGTAAATGAGATGAAAGAACAGTCTATGTATAGGTGTGGAGACATTGGAGAGTTGGTAGGCACAAAACCAAAGCCGAATTCACTGCCAAACTTTTCAGAAAGCAAAGCTGTGTCATCCGTATTTCACAGGTTATTAATAAGTCTTCTTCTAGTCATGATGCCATACTTTTCTTAGAGTGAAACTTCTCAAATTATTCATTCAGCATAGGAATTAAATAAGTTTGGCGAAAGGATACAGACCCACCCTTTCTTGACTTTAGGTCACAGAGTATTTCTTTGTTCTATTCAAGAGTGCCTCTTGGTCTATGTACAGAATCCAAATGAGCAAGTGAAGTGTTCTAGAATTCCTGTTCTTCTTTTATTTTCTTTTAATTATTTTTATTTTTAGTCATTTTATTGGGGACTCATAACATAATATTTCATACATCAATTATATCAGGCATTATTTGTACATATGTTGCCATCATTTCCAAAACATTTTTACTTGTGCCCTCTCTATAAGCTTTTTTATTATTGTCATTTTTAGTCATTTTATTGGGGATTCATGCAAATCTTATCACAATCCATATATCCATTCATTGAATCTTGATGTCATTCACAGTTTGTTATGATCTACACAGTCAAATGCCTTCACAAAATCAGTAAACGGAAGTAAACACCTCTCTGGTATTTTCTGCTTTCATCCAAGATCCACTGGTATATATCATCCAAGATATCAGCCATGATATCTCTTATTTTATATCCTTCACGTGCTCACATATAAATGCAAATTGAATCTGGAGAAAATTAAAACATATCCACGAAACCCAAGCTGCAACCTTCAGTATCTCATCTCAAAGCAACTTTATACAGCTTTCCAAAGACTTTAAATCTTGAGGAAGTAGACACCCTCATCTCTTCCCTGCAGAACTGCCTTGAACTGCCAACCTCACAATTAGCAACATTCTTTGGTGTATACACAGAAGGCTTGAAAGCCAAACCACAGAGTGACATTTGTATACCAATGTTCATAATAGCCAAAAGATGGGAATAGCCTATGAGCCATCAACAGATGAATGGGTCAGAAAAATGTGAGTGCATATTTAAAATTGAAAACTCATTCATAAAGAGAAAAGGAGTTCAGATACATGTTTTGTGGAGGTATATGAAGCTTGAAAATATCCTGCTAATTAAAATAAGTCAGGAACAGAAAGATAAGCATTTCATGCTCCCATTATGTGAGATAGCTTCAAAGGGCAAATGCAGAGAGAAGACGTTAGACTAGTGGCTGCCAGGAGCTGTGGACGAGGAGAATAGGGAGCCGGCCGTTAATTGTTGCAGTTTCTGTTTGGAGTGATAAAAAGTTGAAAGTAGATTGCAGTTGTGGTTGTACAATGTGGTGAATCTAATGAATGTCACTAAATTGCTCATTTTGAAAGGGTGAAAAGCGGCAAACTTTATTAGACATAATTTTTACCCTACCCACAAGCCATAAAGACTTTAAACAGACCTTCCCAACCAATCTTGATTACACTCATGTTGAGACAACTGCTTGGGGAAAAAAACTGAAGCAAAATAGTTCCCATGAAAGAAAAATCTGCTAGCTAAGAAATTTTCTCAGGAGTCGTGATCAAGGACACATCATCCAATTTTCAATTTTGTAGGTCATCTTGAAGGACTTGCTAAAAAGGTGCGCTGAAAGCATGAGAGCCAGACACCTGACTCTTCCTGCAAGCAGGAGGGTGAGTAACTTCAGTTCATGACCGAAAATAAAGTTATGAGTTCACCAGTATTCAAATTCCACTAAGTTGAAAAAATTTCTATGAAATGACTTTTCTTTCTAAAATAAGAATTACTCAAACTGATTATTTTCTTTCTAAAATAAGAATTACTCAAACTGATTATTTTCATTTCAGACAGGAATACAAGTTAGTGTTCTGAGATTCTCAATCTTTGTCAATTATTGATCATTTTCTTGGATCCAAAGAGTCAAATGCCTTTTCATAACCCATACAACACAAATGACCCTCTTTCTTTCTTTTTTTTTTTGTCTTGGGTCATCTGATATCAGCAGCTATATTCTTTATTTCCTGTCTCTTCTGAATCAGCTTGAGTTTCTGGTCGTGCACTCTCAATGTACTTCTGAAACTGCTTCTGATTTATCCTCAGCAAAAATTTCATTTGCATTTATTACTATTGATATTGCTCAGTAACTTCAATACTGTTGGATGGCCTTGCTTTGGAATGGGCACAATCTAGATATCTTTCACTTAGCTTGCCAGGCATCTATTGTTCAAATGTCTTGGCCAGGAAGAATGAGCATGGCCAGCAGTGTATTTGTTAACACACCACTTGTGGTATGCCAGCAGTGGCTGGAACCTTGTGTCTTGCTAATGTCTTTAGTACAGCTTGGTTGAAAAGTGTCCTTAAAACTAGAATGTGTTGGGAAGATGAGATGTCTTTCTTCATCCTTTCATTCCAGCCTAGTGTACCCTTCGGGACTGTAATTATCGTACAACTTACATTGAGAATCATTGTGTGGAGTTCTAGAAAATGTTTTGTAATAGGTGCTACTAGTCCTCTATTGTTCTGGAGCCAACACCACATTGAGGAGTGCTGGTGCCTCCCACTGCTTTCCCTTTTTCTCATCATTATAACGATGAGAATGTCCTCCAAGACAAATGTCAGAGTGGCCGTTAGAAGAACTAGCGGGTGACCAGCTATTACTACGTAAATCCATCTGAAAGAGATCTTAATAGAAGATCGTGGTGGATGTTGGGGGTGGGGGGGGAAGTGTTGAACAAAACTAAAATCTGTTCAAACAGCAACAACAACAATAACAATGGTCTTGTCTGCTAGAGATTACTAAACCCCTAACAACCATCCCTTAGTAACCCTGAATTCTCAGAATTGAATTCACCCACCCCGCCCTCCAGCTCAACTTTCAGCCAAACCATAGGTTGGTCTATAAGATGAATAGCCACACACACTGCTTAGAACCATCCACTATTCAAGATCAGAAGGACAGCATCTATGCAGGATAAAGAAGCTCAGGAAGGGCTAGGAAAGAAGAATGGATGGAAATGGAAAGCACAAGGAGGAAGTGGGAAGAGTCCCATCACGTTGCAATGTCATGAAGCCAAGCGGGTACAAGTTGCTGAATGGAAAACTAATTTGCCCTCTGAACTTTCACAGTTAAAGTTTTAAAAGACAGGGCTGAGCCCCGGTGGCGTAGTGCTTGAGAGCAGGACTGCAGCCCATGGGCTTGGCGGTTCAAATCCAGCAGTGGCTCTCCAGGAGCAAGGCTGGGTAGCTCCCACAACCCCCAGAGGGCAGCAATGCCAAAAGAAAAAAGTTTTAAAGAAAAAAGAATAGAAAGCAAATGTTTTGAGAGTGATGATAGCAACAAATATCCAAATGCACTTGGCATACAATGGATGAATACATGGCTTATGATAGGAGTTGTATGAACCAACTGCCAGGATCTACATATGACCTGTCTGAAGGACAGGCATGGGGAGTGGGTTGAGAGGTGTCGGGCAGGGTAAGATACAACAGAATAATAATAATTTATACAGTATTGAGGGTTGATGGGGGAGGGAGAGCAGGGGAACAGGGGAGGGGTTGGAGGAACCAACACCAGGGGCTGGGGGAAAGGGCAGATATTTGGAGAGTGATGATGGCAGCGGACGTGCAAGGGTTCTTGTCACAGTATGTTTATTTATGTATTGGAAAAATGATGTACGAGCCCCTAATAAAATGATTTTTAATTTAAATATAGATAGATAGATAGATAGATAGATAGATAGATTAAAAAAAGAGTTGTATGAGCTCCCAATAAAAATTTTAAAAAGAAAAAAGAAAAGTAGTAAAGAAAAAAGAAAAAGAGGGTTCCTTCGGTCTGATAAAAACTGTTTACAGGGCTGAGCCCCGTTGGCATAGTGTTTGTGCGCGGGACTGCGGGCCACTGGGACAGAGGTTCAATTCCAGCAGTGGGGCTGGGCCTCCTACTCCCACCGCTGGAGAGCAGTGATGCCCACAAAAAAAAAAAAAAACTGTTTACAGACTTGTCTTAACCACCACTTCCTGTAAAAATCTCATTGATGTTAAAACCACTCTAAAAAAAAAAATTTTTAAAAAGAAGTATTCTATCCACCTTCATGTCTATGAGTAACCAGCACTGTGTTTACACACAGTACCACCTCGACAAGTAATTGCAGAATAAATGAAGGGATGAATGAAGGCATCTTTTGATGAAATCCTCTATTTACATTGATAGTTTTAACATTATACATGTCTATGGATAGACAGATCATGTATGCTCACTGTTTAAAATCAATACACCCAAAGTGGCAAGTGAGATTGGAAAGAGATTGACAAAAAGACCTTTGAAATCATTTGCAAAGAAACGCACTTCTCGAAATTAAGAATATTTACCCAGTTCTTCTTGGCAGAAGCTTCCTGGAGGATTGACATATCTCATGGTGCTGACGTCTAACTTCCAGTTGTGCTTCGTGCACCTAACAGACCTGGATGAGAAATGGGGCTTGCATTGAGTAAACGGCGACAATAACAAACAGGACTGTTTAGGCGCACAGGGACCAATTGGCACGTAAGTTACATTGATGGGATACATATTGAAAATGCAGGAAAGTCAGTAATAACAACTACCCAAACACCGAGGAAAATAGCAACAAGTCATTTTTTGGAGGATATTTTTAAAATGGGAATTAACTCTGCCACACAAAAGGGCACTTTAATAAATGGCAGGATAGATGGGTCTTCCAAAAATAGGCTGTCATGTATAAAACCTTCGCTGAGATCCACTTGTGGCCAAGAGAAGGAAAGAAGGTCATGGAAAAACCACGCCTATGATTTACAATCTTGCCAGAGCCTTTGACCCCTTTTGTAGGGTCAGCGTGATGTTACCATTTTCCGAAGCTTCTCCTTGCAGTTTAAGCTTTCAGAACAGAGCTTGTTCAATAAAATGCAGGATGCCCAATTAAATTTGAATCTCAGATAAACAATGAATAACTTCCAAGATAAGTGTGTCCTACATGTTATTTGTGGCAAGCTGTTATAATCAAAAAGTCATTCTTGTTTCTAATTAAATTTAACTGGAGGCCTTCTATCCTCCTTGGGTAAATCTTGCAGCTTTGTGTAACAGTGAGAATCAGATTTGAACCAAACCAACTGCAGAGGGGTTTTCCATTTCTTATCATGACTTTGGGGCAGGGTTTGTGACAGTTAGGGGTGGGGTATGAAAATTTCCGTTTCTTTGTTTCGGTAGAATTTTCAATATGTGTCTTAGAGTTAGAAAAGTCATTTTTATAAAGACATGCAGAGGATATGTCTCAAACCCAAAACAGGAACTTTAAAAAAAGAAACAGTAAAATGGCTACTTTAACATGTGAATTATAGTGATATGCTTGAACTGCCACAGGCTCAGATTTTTGTCACTACCCCTCTCCCGGGGCATGCTCAGACATAAAAACAATTATGAAGAAGCCACAGGGTGCAGGGTTGCTATGAATTGCAGCTGACCCGACGGTCCCTAACAGCAGCAGCAGCAAGGACAGCAGGATGCATAGTTCACATTTGAATTTATGTTGATGATTGATTGCTGCTGACGAGTGCCCCTCAGCAGGTCTCCGATATACCGGGTCGTGAAAGAGCAGGAAATGATGGCAAGCGTTTCACGGGAGAAAAGATTATTGTAAAAACTTTTGTTGAAACTTTGAAAATGAGCACCACAGCCTAGGAAGCTTGCTGACCTGGCTATTAAGTGCCAAGATGCAGAATTACTGAGGCAGGCAGAGTTTCACAGGTAGGTCTTTGCTCGCCCACCAAGCCTTTGGATTAAGGAGAAGTCCGCGTGTGTTTAAAAGATCGCTATGTTCTGATGAACACACTAGGTTCGTAGAAACTTAAAAAATAAAAATAAAAAAGCGGGGGCTGAGCCCCGGCGGAGTAGTGGTTGTGCGCGGGACTGCGGCCCACTGGGATGGAGGTTCAATTCCAGCTGCACAGAGCAAAGGCCGGGCCTCCTGCTCCCACCACCAGAGGGCAGTGATGTCCAAAAAAGCAAAAAAAAAAAAAAGCAATTCCCTTAAAATAAGCTCCTTGGACCTGAGATGCGTATGAAATTTCTGGTGCCAGCACAATGGTAGTGAACATTGTACTGACTGTTCAGCATGTGACAGGCATTTTCTTAAGTGCTTGGTGTCTTTGAAATGATTCCCTCCTCCCTTCAGCAGCCCTATGGGGTAGTGAATGCTTTCCTCCTCACCCTGTTGACCGAAATCCAGAAAGATGAATAAACTGGCCAGAACTCATTGGAATGGAATGTGGCAAAGCCAGGTTTCTAAACCCAGCAGCCTAGCATAAGAGATCAAAATCTCAATCACTAAATTAACTGTTCAACTGGCTGGGTACATGGGTGTGGCATAAACACCTCGTAGGTAGGAGAGGTCGACCAGAGATGGAAGGAGAGAAGAAAATCACGGTTTCAAACTGCACCCCTTGGAAAAGAAAACTCCTGTGTCTTTGAGGAGTGACCGAAATTGACCAGTGATGCTACTATGTCGAAGGCATCCCTGTCTTCAATCCACTGAAAAGGTGGAAGGAAGTCAAAATAGAGGGAGTTGCTAGCTCAAGTATGCCCCACTTGGGCCGTATTTAGATGACATACTTGCAGGTATACAAGCATTCATGCACATATAAAATACGCATTTATATATCCCTTTGTAAGTATCCAGGCAGTGTGTACCCTAGGTTCAATTTTCCCGGGGCCCCTCTATCTTATTTGTTAATTCTGACACTCCTCTCTGAGGAAACAAGCAAGCGGGGGAGCAACCACCCAAAGCCACTGAATACTGAGTCAATTCTGACTAGATTTCCAGGAACAGACAGTCTCTTCCTTCTACCAAGGTGGATTCAAACTGTTCAAATTGCTAATCTTGAGAAGCATAAACCACCCACCACCACCACCAGGGCTCCTCACCAGTTCAAGTGGAACTGATCTAATGCAGGTCTGAGAGACATGCTGCTAGCTCTTCGAAGAAGCGATAGAATTAATACCCAGGACAGGAACAACTAGAAGTCTGCTTCTTATTCTTTCTTTCTTCCTTTCTTTTTCTTTCTTCCCCCCTTCCTTCTCTTCTTCCCTCCCTTCTTTCTTTCTTCCTCTCTCTTTCTTTCTTTCTTTCGAATTGCAATCATTGTGTCATGGAACTACAACAAAGGTTTAGTCAAGCGCTCCCCTTCACCACCACCTAAGTTCTACACACACTTCTAAGTAAACTGGAGAGGAGCCTGGTGTCTGAGGACTATACCAAATAATCACACATGTGCGCACGTACACACACACACACACACACACACACACACCATAGAACCTTATTTTTCAGGAAGCTAGAAAGAGTGGGTTTTTATGTGAGAGGTCTTAGAAGACAGAGGTATTAAGTAAAGGTTTATGAGATGTTGAAATGAGAGAAATTCCCTAAACGAGCAAGAACAAATTCTTTGAGATGTATTAGAGAGAGAACTGTAATTGGTTGACATCATGGGCTATTTCTAGGAGAACACATCCCCTCTCGAGTCTAGTTACCAAAAGTCACCCAGGAGAAAGCAAATGTTTCTTGGTACCTTCCATCCAAGTCTTCCATATCTTTTATGAAGAGCCCCCCTTGATGTTTGCACAGATTCTTGCATGCCCTCAGCTGGCTACCACGCTTGTATAAAACGTAGCTTTTGCCAGTACTCTTATTTTGCAAAAAATTGATTCCTTCCTGGAGGTTGTCCACTTCAGCAGGTGACAGGTGCAACATGGTCTCAGTAGCTTGCTCAATGCTATGGAGGGGGAAAAGAAAAACATTTTGAGGGGAGACAGTAGTCATACAAGCTTTGAAGATAATCATTTGGAATGGGCAGCTCAAATGCTTTTTACAACACTCTTGCTTAAACAACCTCCCTCTAACTGCCAAGTAACCCAGGGTGGAGCAAAGAGTGGGCATTCAACCAGCAACATTAAGCTTGGCAGTTCAAATCTACCCAGCAGAGTCTCAGTGGCCATCTGGGTCTTCAAAGAGGACCACCAAGAAAAACCCACAGACAAGTTCTACTCAGTCAAACAGCTGCTAGGGCTCAAAAGCAACCCGTTGGCTTTCTTCTTTCCAAGTACCCAGCTGGGGGGGCTGAATGATGCACCTTCTCCTTTCCTTGAAATGTTCAGTCTCCCTGTTGCGCGTCTCTCTCCAGTCTCCTGGCTTGCCACTGCCCTTCTCACTTGCCTGCCCATGATCTGCAGGCTCCACTCTCCAGATATTGTGAAGCTTGTGGCTGTGGTTCCTCCTATCTCTCAGGAGGCATCTGCTCAGACTGGGAGGATATGTGTCCCTTTTTACCCTCATTTCCGTTGCTGCTGCTGCTTCCTCTGTGCACCACACCTCCTCCAGAAACCCACCACTGCCATCACAGCCACCAATAGCAATTCACCAGGCTCTTCCTCCTCTCTGCCTTTGAGCCTACCTTCTGATGGACAGGCAGTCCCTTCCCCATTGCCTGTCACCGCCCCCAACTTGTCCCGGCCTCCTCGGTTGTGTTTTCTTGTTCTCTCTCCACCCCACCCCCCACCCCCTCCGGGGCGGTCTATCGCTCGCCGGTGTGCATCACTGCTGATGGAACATGGGAACACAGTGTGCTGGGCATTCGAATGCAATGTGCCGTCTCTCACTTTCTAAGGCATCACTTTAGCCAGTCACCTTGCACCAAATTTATCTTCAAAAGCCACCAGCCTCTCTCTCAAAGAAAGCATGAAGGGTGTTGCTTTGTTTTCAAAGAAAACTTCAGAAGCGACTCTCCTCAGAGCTCCATCTCTAAACATCCAGCCTCTGTCGTGTCACTCAGAGGATCCAGAAGAGGATACATCCAGCGCCGAGGACCCCTTAGACTGGCTGACACAGCCAGAAGATGAAATCAGAGTGCCGGCCGTTTACCTGTGAGCTCGACTCCAGACCAAAGTGGCTGAAGTTCTCTTTGCATTGATTTGGTCCCCAGGCCCGTTTGTGTGTTTGGTTTGGTTTGGTTTTGAAGAGCAGCAAGATTTCCTAAATGGGGGATTAAGTCCTCTCAAAGAAAAGCAAACACCGGGGTAACGACTGCCAGCAAAGCAACTTTGAAGGTTAAACAGATGAAGAGAAGTAACTCGTTCTCCCTGCCTTTTCTGGTCCAAGCTCCTGGGAATCGGATTGGCAACAGACATGAAATATCTCCAAGACATAATTAAAGTTACTTTCCAGGGAGAACTGCATTCTCTATCTCATGGTTTTTCTCTTAGGAGTACATTGATTTGACATGAAGCCCTGGGCAATCCCTGGGATCAATGAAGATGCAAATGGACAGAGCAGGACATGTTGCTGTCTCTCTGTAAGTGAATCATGTAGCCAAAGTGCTGTGTTCGAGTCCAAGCCGTTCAGGTAAACCCAGCTATACAACAGCAGTCTGTTTGCCAGTTCTCTGTAAATTCTCGGGCGGTGGGGGGGGGGGGGTCACCTATTCTTATATACTATTTACATGGCTCACTTCACAAAGTATGTTCTGGGGAAACATTTGTGATGAGTTTTTATTCCACTAAACTATGGATATTCTCTAGAGAATCTAAGATTCAATGAGCATCTAGTGTAGGAAGAAAGCGCATCCCAAGAGTAAAAATAAAAGGCACATTCCACAATGGAAAATAGATGGATGCAGATGGAATTAGGCTAACATTCAACACCTGACCATTAGTTTCCTCTCTCAGCCCATTTTAAATCTGATCTCGTTTTTGTTATCTGCTGCTTTTTTCTTAATTGAGGTCATCTTGTGTTTTAGCTTGTTGTTTTTGTTTTATTTTGAATTTTTTTTCCTTTATATGAATTCTAAGATAGGTAAATCTATAGCGACAGTAACTGGATTAAAGAATTATTTCTTAGTGTTACAATAGGGGAGGTTGGGGGGAAATGGGAAGCCTTAAAATGAAGAAAGTGTTCTAAGATCTATTGTGATGATGACTACATAATTCTTTTGAGTACAATTAAGCCTGTACAGTCTGTGGAATATATGTCTTTTTTTTTTAATTCAGTACACTTCGTGGTTGGTTCCAAGAGAGAAAGTTTAACTACTGAGCTCTGTGAAAGCCAATAAAGAGCCTGATTACCTTACAGGGGAGAGAAATAACATCCACCAGATCCATTGCCATCAAGTCAATATCAACCCATAGCCACTCGTTAGGGCAGAGTTGAACTGCCTGCCATCGGCTTTCCGAGGTCGTAAATCTTTATGAAAGCAGACCACCTCATCTTTCTGCTGCAGAGCAAGTGGTAGAGCCGAATGCACTTTTCAGTTAGCATTTGGGCACTTTGAACCACTGTGTCACCAGGGTTCCTTGACCAATGGAAGAACAGAACATGCTTCTACAGGTCTCAGACCCACGGGGGTAGGAGTGGTGAGTCAACGAAGTGGTACAGGCAAGGTGAACAAGTCAGCTCAGGAAAGTTTGAAAAATAAATAAATAGTTAATCCTAACCCAAGAAGACATACTGATGGCAACAAGCAAATAAGTAGATGCTCAACATTATTTATTTGGGGGGAATTTCAAGTTGAAGCGACAATGATATACCACTGAACTCCTATGAGAATGACCAAAGTCCAAAACAAACTGCACCCTGATCCAATCCTGGGGAAAGCAGCCTGTCACTTTGGAAGGCAGTCCAACCGTGTCTTCAGCTTACCCATGTTATTACTGCTAGGCGGGGTCAAGTCACCTCTGACCCATGGAGACCTTTCCCACAACAGAACAAAACACAGCCTGGTCCTGCGCCATCCTCAAAACTGTGCCCAGGTTTGAGCCTGTGTCTGCAGACACCGTGTCCTGCAGCAGTCCATCTTTTGGGGGACCTTTCTCTTCTTCACTGTCCCTCCACTTTACCCAGCATGATGTCCTTCTCCGGGAACCAGCTCATAATATTATATGATAAATGTGCTCCTAAGCATTCGCCCACATGAACTAGAAACTTATTTCTCTACAGAAGTCCACATGTATACAAAATAAGTGACAATTATGAGCAACGTTATTCCGATAGCCTACAATTCCGATAAAGTGGCCAAATCCTAGAAAATCATAATACCACAACAAATTTATCCAAAACTAAAAAACACAAATATTCTTTGGTTATTGATTAGTATGGTTGGTGGGCAAGACTCTTCCCACACACACAAAAAAATCCCCCCAAAAAAAGGACACAGATGCCTTCACATGTGCACTTTCAAAGATTCAGTAAGAAAAGGTCTTGTTAACAAGACCTTGAGAATTGAAATGGAAGAAGTACTCTCCAACATATTGGGGCTTTTTTTTTGGGGGGGGGGGAGGCGCATCACTGTGCTCTGGTGGTTGTGCGAGCTGCCCAGCCTTGTTCCTGGAAAGCCACTGCTGGATTTGAACTGCCAAACCTGTGAGCCGCTGTCCTGCACTCAACCACTATGCCACCGGGGCTCAGCCCTTCTCCAAGGTATTGTATGAGGCCAGACTAACTTTAAGATAGCAAAACTGTATGACAAAGCATATATAAAGCAAGCAAAAGTAACCTACAGCAAATATCCAAGTGATATGTTAAAAACTGTCCTTTTAAGCTCGGGATACCTGTAATTACTGCCGTTACTCAATAATGCTATAGAGAGTTTTGCCAGGGTATTGACGTGGGAGTGTGTGAAGCAGGTGAGAAGAAAGAAATGGAAACCAAAAAAGTATTGGAAAGTATTGGAAAGCTAAAACTTTCATTAGTTAAAGGACAATTGTGTGCATAAGAGCACTAAAAGAGTCCATAGGTGGCTGAGCCCCGGTGGCATGATGGTTGAGTGCAGGACTGCGGCCCATAGGCTTGGCGGTTCAAATCCAGCAGCGACTCTCCAGGAGCAAGGCTGGGTAGCTCCCATGACCATCAGAGGGCAGTGATGCCCCCCCGCCCAAAAAAGAGTTCACAAATAAATTATAAGAATATAGAAGACAGTTTAGTAGAGTTGTTAGCTATGTCATCGAATTCCTTAAATTATTTATTCTTCTATTCCATCAACAAAAAATACGAAAATAGATTTATGAAGGTATCATGTACAATATCCTAAAAAGATGAACTGCCCCAGGAATAAATTGATCAAAAGACAGAAAGATCCCTGGGGAGAGCATGAGGGAGCTGTGAGAGGCAGTAAGTAAGTCTAAGCGTGCTGTCGCTGGCTGCCATGGCCCTGGCTGGCCTCACACCAACCTGACAATAAAAAGCTCTTTCTTGTTCCCTGACAGTATGTCCCAGTGTTATTAAGATGGCTTTTTCCACCCCTAAGAGATTTATGGATTCAATATAATTCTAATAGAAATCACACAATGTTCATTCGTTTGGTTTGAATGCAGCTTGGGTTTGCATTTTTGTGACTTAAAACCTATTCTAAAGATTTATCTGGAGGCAATGTCTGCTGTGCTGCCCTGAGAGTAAGCAACACTGCATCCACGAAGTGTTCAGAGGGTGAAAGATAGCATTTGGGAAGCAGAAAATCAGATATAATGAAATGGTAATGGCGGGCAAAGTATCCTGTGATGGACAAATTAAGGATTAAGGACCAGCTAAGGTCACAACTAGAAGAAAACCCCCAGTCCCCTAAAAGACCACCGTGTGGATTTTTCCTCTTCTGCTCCAAAGTCTTTCACAACATCAATTCTATGAGTCCCCATCTCACGAGGTGCAATGTCGCCAAAAACGTGGGTGACACCTGGAATCACTTCGGGAGCAGTGAGTAACGGCACTGCATTCACAAGGCGGAGAAGCAGAGGAGAAGGACGGGAAGGATGTAGCCTTCTCTGAAGCCCAAAGGGGAGTTTGGTGGCTCGAAATATCCTGCTAAAATTCCTTGATAAAAGTCGAGGAGGAAGCGCGTGGATAGAAAACCTTCTGACTACCTTCGGTCCTGGAGGGTCATAACTGACCAGTCTTGTTGAGACTTGTCTGCTGCCCTTCGTTTCATTCCATAATTGCGTCCTGGCCTGTTGCAAGACCTCAAAGGGCTCTGGGAACCTGGTCGGACGTCTACCTGGTGCCATCAAGGGTCCCTGAAGCACCTCGAAACAGTCTCAAACATGTCCACAGTTCCTGGCATTTTTAAAAGGAAAGGGCGCCCAGGGTCTCCATGTTCTGTACGTTTGGCTGTAGATGCATTTCAAGCTGTTCCCGGTGATTTTGTTCGTTTAATTTGTGCATTATCAACTGCACGTCGTCTACAGCTGTACAAGTCACACACTCCAGGCGCCCCTTGCTTGGCAGGGAGGCCAGGGTGAAGGGGGAGGTGCTCTTCGGAGAGGAGGGAGCTCAGAGTATGCGCTGCGAAACGGTTGTTCCTTTAGCTTCTGGATGCCTGGGTTTTGTATAGGATGCGATTGTTGGCATAAGAAGTGTTTGGACTTTTTTCCCCCCTTTAGCTAAGTGCTGTCATTTGTAAGCTTTGGGGTTTTTAACCTGTCGACTTTTTCCTTGTCAGCTAGATGAAGAGTCCCTGCAGGGGCGGGTCCGTCTGCCCTGAAACACGCTCTGCAATATTCTGCTTCTTTCTTCCTGTTTGGAATGCTGGGATGTTCGTGAAGTTATATAAGCAATATCACAGTTTAAAAATAAACTAATTAAATTAAATCTGCTTGGGAATGCAAAGGGCCAAAAAGAGAAATAGCTGTCTTTAAGAAAAAGATGGTGCGGAATGTTTTTTCAAACATCAAGACATAAAAAAAAGCTATAACAATTAAGATAGTAGGGCTGAGCCCCGGTGACGTAGTGGTTGTGCGCGGGACTGCGGCCCACTGGGATGGAGGTTCAATTCCAGCAGTGGGGCTGGGCCTCCTACTCCCACCACCGGAGAGCAGTGATGCCAAAAAAAAAAAAAAAAAACAATTAAGATAGTATACTTTGGGCTCGGTTTTGGTAAAATGCAACCAAAGGAGAAAAGAGAGGTTTGTAATAGAACTCACAAGAGCAAATCGACTATACTTGGTCATATAAGACATGTGATACTAGAAATCAGTTGGGAAAGATAAATCCATTCATAATGCTACTGGGATCATTGGGAATTCACATTAGAAAAATAAATTAGAACCCTATCTTTTATTGCAAATAAAAATCCAATCCAGACAGATCACATAAAAGGCAAGCAAAAAAGCTTTCTGGAGAAAAAATGCTGGTGCTGTAGGTCAGATCTTGGGCTGCTAGCCACCAAGTCATTGGTTCAAGCCCACCAGCCCCTCTTCAGGGGAAGGATGAGATTATCTGTCTCCATCAAGACAGACAGTCTTGGAAACCATCTAGATAGTCCCTGGGCATTAGATTCAACTGAATAGCAGTGAGTTTGGTTTTTTGTTTTGACTGATAATATAGGGGAATATCTTCATGATCTGGGAATAGATTGGATTTTATAACAACAAAATACACAATTGCTACTAAAAAGAAGACTGATATCTTAGACTGCATTAAAATAATAGCATATGTTCACTCAAAGGTTTCACAAAAGAATGAAAAGACAAACTACAAAGCAGGATACGTGCCACACTCATATAGTAAAGAACTTGATGTAAAGAATATTTAACACCATCTGCACATTAATAATTTTTAAAAGCCTACTTTAAAAAGGCTAAAGTTTTGACCATCCATGTCACAACCATGTCAAATGATTGGAAAATATATAAACATGCACTCAACCATATTAGTAATTGAGGAAATGAAAATTAAAACCACATGTGATGCCAATATATACTCCCCAAAATGGCTAAAGTTAAAACAAGTCAAAATAGTTTGTGTTTTTGACAATGGAACCTTTCATGTGTTATAATAACGTACAACTTAGTTCAATCATGTTAGAAACAGTGTGGTAGATTCTACTGAAACAGAAAATACACTGTGACCTAACAATTCAACCCTTAGCTAAGCCTCAACCTTAGAGAATTTGTCCTCCTGCATACCTGGATAGGCTACACACCCCCAACATTGTCCAAAATAACTTCAAATTGCAAACAACCAAAATATTTATCATCACTATCACTGATCAATGGCGTATTTTGTATTATTTAAATAAGCTATGTGGTATCATTTGTGGCATACCATAATTGGAATATGAATAATTCATAAATAAAAATGACCTAATTCAGGCAACCAGTAAGAGCATACATCAGTCTCCAAACATCATGTTGAGCAAGATAAGCAAGTCTCCAAAAAAGAAAAACAGGAAGCCGCATAGGGGAGGAGAGCTGCACACAAAGTGAATCTAATATAATAACGTTCAAAAACACACAAATTAAGCTGTGCCCTGTAGGACAGAAAAATCACAAAAGACAAAAAGTAACATGTGCTCCTAGTGAGGAGAGAGAGCGTTACAATGGCATCAAAGGGAATATGTGACGTAAAACACAGAAAAAGCAGAACATTGAAGAAAATTTATCATCTTCAATGGCTATATTAGAAAAGAAGAAATCTCACAATTAATAACCTAAGGTTTAATGTAAATCTGGGGAAGAGGAAGGGACAGATTAAACCGAATCCATCATAAGTAGAAGGAAAATTAAGCAACTAGAATAGAAATTAATGAAGTAGAAAACAGAAAATCAGTAAAATTAAACTGAATGTGTTCTTTGGAAGATCAGCAAATCTGTACGTAGATTGCTCAAGATAAGGATGTGCTACAGAAATTTAAAGATCCATAAGGAAATGCTATAAGCAGCTTACTTTGAACAATTGAATGTACGCCAACTAATTTGATATGTCAACAAGTTACATGAAATGGGTAAATCGCTAGAGATACCAGTTGCTAAAATACAGAAAAATCTGAATAAAACTATAACAAGTAAAGATATTGAACCTTTAATTTTAAATTTCCACAAGAAAGTCTCAGGCTTATATGGCTTGATTGATGAATTTTACTAAATATTTTTTAAAAGAACTAATTCTAATCCTTCACAAACTCTACCAGACAAAGAGGGATTTAGCCCGAGGATGCAAAATTGGATTAACATCTAAAAATCTACTAATATAGTATTAAGAAATTTAAGGATGGAAACCACATGACCTTTAAAGAACTTACAGACCAGCATCACACAAATCAATATCCTTTCCTGATTTACAAAATGAAACCACTCAGCAAATGGAGACTAGAACGAAATCCTCACAACATAGTAAAAGACATTCATGAAATACTCAAAATTGATCTTATCCTTATGGTGAAAAAAGGAGTGTTTTTTTTTCTCTGCTATCAGAAATAAGATAAAAAGAATGTCCTGTCACTGGAGACACAGTGTCAGGATTGCACCCAGTTTCACCCTACAACACAGAGGAAAACACTATGGGGGTGTATCAGAGCAGTGGGGGAAGCAGAGTGTGGAGGTCTTGAGGGACAACCAAGATAGACTTCAGGACCAGGGTGTGGAACCCAATCAGACTCTACCAGAGGTCATTTCTAAAGGTCAACAAACAGACCTTGAACTATTTACCGGTTTTGCTTTTTTATTATTATCTTTATTTATTTATATGTATTTTCTGAACATTGTTTTTCTTGTTGTAGTTGTCATTTCATTTTCTTTTGTCCTTCATCTTGCTATGTCTTGTTTTTTTGTGCATATTATTATCTCTGCAGGTCTATGTAGATAAGATAGGCTGGATGATCAGTGGAGGAGAAAACATGACAGATGGTTTCAGGGGGATAGGGGATAGGGGGGTGTCCGGGGGAAAGGAGGCAGTGTTGACCAACCCAGGGACAAGGGGATAAGTGATCCAAAATCAGTGGCAAGGAGGCTGTGAGAGGCCTGGTAGGGATTGATCAAGAGTAGGGTAACTAAGTGAAATTACTGAAACCCAAATGTAGGCTGAGCATAATAGTGGGACAAGAAGGAAGTAAAAGGAAATAGAGGAAAGAAATAGAAGGAAAGGGTAGTTTTAGAGGTCTAAATTCAGGTAATACATAGGTAAATATATTTTATATGATGACAGGGAAATAGGTCTACATGCACATATTTATAGTTCACAATTAAGACAGCAGATGGACATTGGCTCTCCACTCAAGTACTTACTTGCTCAATGCAAGGACACTTTGTTTTATTAAGTTGGCGCTCCAAGATACTCACCTTCCTGACAGAATTGCAGACGACAAATGTGTGCATATGCAAATGTGGTGAAGAAAGGTGTCCAGCTCTCAAAAAGTATAGTGTCTGAGATCTTAAAGGCTTAAAAGTAAACAATCAGCCATTTTAGCTCAGAAGCAACAAAGCCCACATGGAAGAAGCACACCAGCCTATGTGACCACGATGTGTCAAAGGGATCAGATATCAGGCATCAGAAAACTAAAAATGTTATTATTGCAAATGAGGGGGGAATACAGGTTGGGACCCTAAGCCCATCTGAATGGTAACTCTCTTCCCCCTTACAGAGGGGTCCAAGGGAGGAGACAAACCAGTTAGGGTTCAGGGTAGCAATAATGAAGCATACAATGTTCCTCGAGTTCTTCAATGCTTTCTCCTCCGTGCTAACATGATCTGAATTCTATCTTACAAATTCGGCTAGACCAGAGAATGTACACTGGTACAAATAGGAGCTGAAAACATAGGGAATCCAGGCCTGATGATCCCTTCAGGACCAATGGTAAGAGTGGTGATCCTGGGAGGGTGGAAGGAAGGTAAGGTAGAAAAGGAGAACCAATCATAAAGATCTACATATAACCTCTTCCCTTGGGTATGAACAACACGGAACCGGGTGAAAGGAGGCATCAGGCAGTGTAAGATATGACAAAATAATAATAATTTATAAATTATCAAGGGCTGGGCTGAGCCCCGGTGGCATAAGTGGTTGAGTGCGGGACTGCGGGCCGCAGGCTTGGTGGTTCAAATCCAGGGGCAGCTCTCCGGAGCAGCAGTGGGTAGCACCCCATGACCACCAAAGGCAGTGATGCCAAAAAAAAAATTATCGCAGGCTTATGAGGTCAAAAGAGGAGGGAGGGGAAAATGAGGAACTGATGCCAAGCATTTAAATCGAAAGCAAATGTTATGAGAATGATAAGGACAGTGGATGTACAAATGTGCCTGACATACAATGGATTTATGTATGGATTGTGATGACTTATATGAGCCCTCAATAAAAAGATTTTAAATAAAGAATGTCTGTTGTCAACCTTTCAACATTTTAATGGTGGTACTAGCCAGAGCACTTAAGTAAGAGAAAGGGAAAAAAGGTTGGGGTGGGAATCTCTATAAGAAAGGAACAAGTTCTGCAGCCAATTAAACTGACTGTCCTCCTCCTTGTGGGGGCCAGTGTGCACTGGCTGCAGACAGACAGCCTTCTGGGTAGTGTCCACAGTCTCTTGGCCTAAAGAGGCTGCCCTAAGGGACTTTGGAGACAAACAATCCTTGGCTGTTCTTTGATACCTCAGGCCTGGATAATTTCTGCTCTCCCTAAACTAGGCTCCAAACTGGGATGTAAGTTGCTTTTGGGAAACTTCAAGGCACAGTGGCTAGAGTCCACATAGGCCAAGTCATCATGTCCATCGCACCAAGCTTGAAAACAAGGAGCATGTGACTGAGGCCTCAGACAAGGCCAAGTTTAAGTTCCCTGGGCGCCAAAAGATCCACATCTCCAAGAAGAAGGGCTTCACCAAGTTTAAAGTCGATGAGTTTGAGGACATGGTGGCTGAGAAGCACCTCATCCTGGACAGCTGTGGAGTCAAGTGCATCCCTCACGGTGGCCCCTTGGTCAAGGGGTGCGCCCTGCATTCATGAAGGCCTGGGTAGCCCTGCATTGCCTCACTTGAACCCACCAAATAAAATTGAACTTCCTGATTTAAAAAAAAAAAGAAAGGAACAAGTACCATTATATTTGTCATTGACAATCTCATATTAAAAATCCTAGCAAATACATAATTTTTCCCAGAACTAATAAACAAGTTCACTAATATTGTGATATAGGATCAGCCTTTAAGGCTCACTGGCATTTCTTCATGCCAGCAATGAACAAGAGTTCTCAGAGTGATGGATGTTATGCATGGAGCTCTTCATAATTAGAATCTACGAACCACTCTGCAGGAGAAAGATGACACTGTGTACTCTGATAAAGATTTAAGCTCTTGGAAACCCAAAAGGGAACTTATACCTTAAAAGAGTAACTACGAGGTGAAATTGACTTAAAGGCAGTAAACAATGAGCAATCCAAAAATGAAATTAAGAAGACAATTTAATTTCACGATAGCACCAAAAATAATAGCACACTTAGTAAAAAATTTGACATAAGTGTCCAGCTAGCGTTAGTGAATGTTTTAACTGAGAAGAAGATTCCTGATTAAAAGGGTGGAGGTGGAACAGAATTTCAAGTTCTCAGTAGAATCGAGATTTTTCTGGAGCCATTGAAGTTAGATGAACCCATGAAACTTGTTCTTAACTAGCCTTCACCCCCCCCCCCGCCTGCCTTGGCGGCACCCCATCACTGCCTTGGTGGGAGTGGGAAGCCAGCCTTGCTCCAGGAGAGCTGCTTCTGGATTTGAGCCATCGACCCTGTGGACCGTAGCCCTGCACACAACCACTGTGCCGGCAGGGCTCAGCCTTAACTAATCTTAAACTACAAACCTTCAACCAAAACTTTCCACTCAAGTCTTTTGAACTGAACAAATGTCTTTGTTTAACAGGTAATGTTAACCTTAAGCATTGTGCTCTTAACACAGTTTTCTAGGTGAGACCAAAGTGACATTAGATGAAAAATTTAGTGGTTAGTGAATTGGCATTGATATGGATTTGGGCTTGATACCTTTCTTCAAATTGCCCCAAAGAGTGCCATTTTATGTAACTAGACTACCAAGATCAAATCAGGACATCGATTCTATTTATATAGCATTGTTAAAATAACAAAATTTAAAACATCCAATCTTGTTGGAAGCTGAGCTCAGTTTCAATGCAATTGTTTCTCCCTATCAGATCGTATCTTCATCCTATATCTAGGACATAGGATGTCAACATATCCATTTGAATGCCTAAAAGACCCCTGAAAGTATGTCCAAAACCAAGATCAACACATCTCACCCATTCCTAAACCTTCAGATGTTCTTCATGACATTATTATTATCGGTGATGCTTCCCTTCTCTTAGCACCTACATTCAGCTCGTTGCTAAGTCCTGCCCAATCTGTGGCTTAAAACCATCATCGCCCTCGCCCACTCTTCTCCAAGCCACTGTCATCGCACTTAATGGAGTCTTCTGCCCTCACTCTTGCTCCAGGTGGTTCTTTCCAGTGTAGCAGAGCAGCATATTTAGGGTGGAACATTTGATGTGATCTTGTTCTGTTGACTATTCCTCCACCCTCTTCTCTTTTTCTTCATCAAAAGACTAATATTCTTTGTACATTCTAGAAGATAATACATGGTGGTGTTAGTTCCCTTTGAGCCCATTCTGACTTATAGAGGTCTGATCTGTACAGAGTAGCACTGGGTTCCAATGGGTTTTTCAAGACTGTGACCTTTCAGAAGGAGATGAGCTGGTCTGTCTTTCAAGACACCTCTGGTGGTTTAAAAGTGCCAAACCTTCAGCTACCCATAAGCACTTAACCATTCATGTCCCCCATCAAATCCCTAAGATAACACCTAGTGACTACATAATGACTTCTTCTAGTTTGTTTTAAGTACTTCTTATAGTTCATTATAAAGTTAACTCTTCTTCCTAACACCACCTTCTTTTATTTCCTCAAAGGACAGTCCTCAAACGATGTTCTTTATCAGAACAGTCTTCCCAAACTTCTTCACAGGTTCAAAACTCTTCGTGCTTTAGAGTCCAGCTAAGTAAATCATATCAAAGTATTCTCTGATAGCCTAGAAAAGGTCAAATGCCACTAATGCCCCCTCACAATGTGACGTGGCTTATTTTTTTCTGACTTGCCAGATGTGTATTTTCATATCTTCAGGATTGAAAATTTTAATATCTGTACTGCTTTGAAAATGTCAGCTACACTAGTGAAACTATGTTTCTGTGTGTATGCTGTTGCACCTCCCCTTGGGCATTCAATGAATACTTGTTGAAAGAATAAATGAAAGTTGTGATTAGTATCTCCCAACGATTATTTTTACACACTCTTTTAAAAATATTAACTTGAGATGTAAACATGCCACCATTCCTAGAATACCTTTAGAGTATCTCCATGATAATTTGAGAACTAGCACTCATGACAATGTCACATTTTTTAAAAGTAAGCCGACCACAGCTACTTAGTCTGAGAGTTTCTTAACCCTGAGTATCTCTTTGCTACAATTCCTGTGTTCCTCTCCAGCCCAGTTCAATCCTGAATCTTGGTCCTGAGCAGTGCGGCAAATGATGTATTGCCACAAGGAGAGTCCCACAAATGAAATTACAGGGAAATTGGCTAGGCAGCAGAGAGAAAAATAGGAGTGAACTTTCGAAAAGGTGGTGCCACTGCTGAGGATGCTGATAAAGTAGAAAGAAACAGGAGTGAGGACTCGGGCAGACAGAATATCAAAGGCAAGCAGAGGACATAAAGGCAAGCTCCCTACCCATATCCATGGTTAATAGCACACCAGATGTCCTTAAGCTCCTCAAGGGACTACTCTATATTCTAAAATTATTTTTAAACCTTGAGCCCCACCCCCATTCTACTCAAACCTCTCTATTCTTGTACTTTGTCACCAGAACTGAAGACACATTGCAAGAAATAACAATACTAAATTCCATAGGAAACAAAAAAAAAAAAGATGAAAACATTACAATCATACCTTTGTTCCATTGTTTGAAGAAAAGAGCCCAATGGTACTAAAACTGCTCCTTAAAGAAAGTTTAAACACAGACAGGCTGAAAACTTCTTTGGAAGGATACGGTGAGAACTTCCAGACAGAATGCCAACAGCTGGGCACTTTCAATTTGCTTATTAACAAATTTGACTTGGTTTCCTTGAAAACTATGAAAAACCTTTTGAAAGCAAGCACAAGAGCAAAATAGGCAAGTGAGATCTCTGGTATTGTAGGTACTTGGCCAGCCACTTGAAATTCACTTGGCTATATAAAGCTGTAAAACCCTTTTTATGATCCCAGCTCCACCCTCTGAAATGCAGGAAATGGATGGTGAGTTTTAGATAAACGTTTAATACTCTGCCAATACAAAGTATCTGGAGTGTGTGTGCATGAAAATAAGCTTGTATGAGTATATGTGCAGATGTTAAGTGTGTATGTATGTGTGTGCAGGTGTGTGTGTGTGTGTGTATGGAGTGAGTGTGGGGGGCAAGTGAGTGCATTGGGATAAGTTTGTGTAAATGTGTGTGTGTACATGCAGGTTTGAGTGAGTGTGTGTGGGGGGGTGACTATGTCTGAATGTATATGTGTGTGATGAAGGAAGCATATGTGCACACACGTGAGAATGTGTATGTATGGGAAGAACTTGTACAGACTTATGCGTGGGGAGAAAGGGGATAATCTATCGGGAGAAATGCATTTATCACCCTCTAACTTTCTAGACACTGCAAGTGAGAAAACCTGTAAGAGATACATTGATGTTTTAACTCAGAGATAGTCACTGAAGTAAAGGCAAACTGTTGTGAAATAGTTTCCATGGAGGTAATGAGTCCGTTCTTCACCATTCTTTTACTCCTCCAGCTAGATTTGTCCTCCCAGTTCCTCACTTCAGAGCTATATCTAGATTTTTTTGAAATGTCTGCAATTCCTTCTTGTGGTTTCATTGTTTCTGGTTTGACAAATATTTTGTGCTTTGACTAGTCACCTTATTTCAATGCTGGTAAATGGACTTCCTATGATTCGTCAGACAGATTTTTTTTCTTTTTAAAGCTTATTCTTACACACCCACCTCAATTCCTCCCTTTTCTCTGTTCCCAGTCCCATCCCTGGCCTCATCGTAGTCTTCAAAGTCTGGCTATTGGCTTATAAACCACATTTCTTCTTTATTTTTCCTAATGACAAAGGTGATATTAGATGTCTATCTTTCTAAAATTGACTGAATTTGCTCAGCATAATGTTCTCTAGTTTTGGCTATGTGCTGCGGTGCCTAAGAAAATTATTATTGTTTTTCCATTATTCATAAAATTTCACAGGGAAGGACAATTTCTATTTAATATTTTGTCTGTCCTTCTATTAGTAAGAACGCCCCTCTAGCCACCCACTCTTTAAGATCGATTGCTTCACTTCTCACCAACTTATACTGAGTTCCTGGGAAATCTTTAAAGAAGTAGACTGTCACATCTTTCTTCCCTGTAGCACCAAGTGGATTTGAACTGCTAGTCTTTTGGTTAAAAGTCCAG